>JADIOT010002613.1:0-14654 GCA_018343995.1 Waltiozyma sp. UFMG-CM-Y6624
CACACATTGTAGGTGTATTTTTCTGGATGGGAGAAAGAAAAAAACCCACCATAGATTTATCTCCACTTTTAATTTTTGTTTTTTTTTTATTTTGCCACCTTAAAATAATCTGAATTTTTTCCAAGTTTTTATAAAATACAATCAACAACCACAAGAATGCTTCCTTGTAGAGCACCAGCCAAAAGATTATTGGTTTCCAGTAAATCGCCTGTGACTCTCAGACTTTCCAAATTTACATCCAATTTTTTCTTAAAGAGATATGCTTCTTCATCTACCATTAAAACAGAGGCGGCTATCAGACCTATTTTGGTTAATCCAGAACTGAGATCATCTGATAATGGATTCTCTCTTAATTGTTCTATGGTTGCTTTATTGGAACAAATAAATGGGTTGAATTCGATGAGATTAACTAAGGATGATAAAGAAACTCCATCAGAAGTTCCACTAAACAAAGATGAAACTTCAGAGACACCAGAACCTAGTGAATCAGAAAAATTACCAACTGAAAAGGAGGAGAAAAAGAAAGATACTCCTTCGCAACTGGAGGAAATTAAGAACGAATTGAATAAAGCTAATGGCAGAAGCTCCAGTGGTGTCAATGGTGGTGGTGGTGCAAGTGATGATGGTAACAACAATAATGATGGTACAGACGATGCCAATATCCCAAGTGCACGTTCCCCTCCAGAGGTTTATCCACAAGTCTTGGCATTACCAATGTCACGTAGACCTTTGTTTCCGGGATTTTACAGACCTGTTGCTATCACTGATCCTGAAGTCATCAAGGCCATTAACGAATTGACTGATAGAAAGAAGCCTTATATTGGTATTTTTTTATTCAAGGATGAAAATGCAGATGGTGATGTCATTATCAACAAAGAAGACGTTCATGAAATTGGTGTCTTTGCTCAAATCACTTCTAGTTTGGTCACCAAGGACGAAATCACTGGTGCTGAAAGTATCACTATCATTGTTTATCCTCATGGTAGAATCAGAATTGATGAATTGCTTCCTCCAAAGACAAAAGAACAAATCACCAAAGAACAAGCAGAGAAGATGAAACTCATTGAAGCTGAAGTTGATGAAGAATTTGCTGCTGAAGGTAAAGATATTTCTTTAGAAACAACTTTGGTTGAAAAAGAAGAACGTATTTTGGCCAAGATTGATGAGGAAACGGATTATAATCCTGTTGCCTTCTTAGAATCGCACGAAGTTTCAAGAGCCAATATTACATCTCTGGAAGATGAACCATTCAACAGAAACTCCAAGATTGTCAATGCTTTAGTTTCTGAAATCTTGAAGGTTTTCAAGGATATCTCTAGTAAAAATTCAATGTTTAGAGAACAAATCGCCACGTTTTCTGCCACTATGCAAAGTCAAACAAATATCTTTGATAACCCAGCTAAGCTTTCTGATTTTGCCGCTGCTGTATGTGCTGGTGAACAACAAGAATTGCAAGATGTTTTAAACTCTCTAGATATTGAAACCAGATTGAGAAAATCTTTAGAAGTGTTGAAGAAAGAAGTCATGAATGCCGAACTACAAAATAAAATCTCCAAAGAAGTTGAAAGTAAGATTCAAAAGAGACAACGTGAATACTATCTAATGGAGCAATTAAAGGGTATCAAGAAAGAATTGGGTATTGATGATGGTAGACAAAAATTGGTTGATACTTTTAGAGAAAGAGCTGATGCTTTGAACATGCCACCTGCTGTTCAAAAAGTGTTTGAAGAAGAATTAGCCAAATTGAATACTTTAGAAACTGCCATGTCTGAATTTGGTGTTACCAGAAATTATTTAGATTGGATCACACAAATTCCATGGGGTAAGTATACTAAAGAAACTTTCGACCTTGCCAATGCTAAAAAGATTCTTGATGAAGATCATTATGGTTTAAAGGATATCAAGGATCGTATTTTGGAATTTATTGCTGTGGGTAACTTATTGGGTGCTGTTGATGGTAAGATTATCTGTTTTGTTGGTCCACCTGGTGTTGGTAAGACATCTATTGGTAAATCCATTGCCCGTGCCTTAAACAGAAACTTCTTCAGATTCTCTGTTGGTGGTATTGCTGATGTTTCTGAAATTAAAGGTCATAGAAGAACTTATATTGGTGCCTTACCAGGTCGAATCATTCAAGGTTTGAAAAAGACCCAATCTCAAAACCCGTTGATCTTAATTGATGAAATTGATAAGGTGACACATGGTGGTTCTCAAGGTGATCCAAATGCTGCACTTTTAGAATTACTTGATCCTGAACAAAACGGTGAGTTCTTGGATCAATACATGGATATTCCAATTGATTTATCGAAAGTTTTGTTTGTCTGTACTGCAAATACCTTGGACACTATTCCAAGACCATTGTTGGATCGTATGGAAGTCATTGAATTACCAGGTTATGTTGCTGAAGAAAAGATCAAAATTGCTGAGAACTACTTGATTCCATTGGCTAAGAAAGGTACTGGTTTGCAAGAGGCTAATGTTGAGTTATCAACTGAAGGTGTTGAAATTATTGTAAAACAATATGCTAAGGAAAACGGTGTCAGAAGATTGAAGCAATTGATTGAAAAGGTGTACAGAAAGGCTGCCTTTAAAGTTGTAACTCAAGTTCTTTCTGAACAAGAGGTCAATTCAGAACCAAAGAAGGAAGAAATTGAGGAGAAAGTTACAATGGAAGAAACTGAGATAGACAAAAAGGAAGAAGAAGAAAAGTTTGAAGAGTCAAAGGACCAAAATTCTGATGAAGAGATTGTTCCAAATCTTGAACATAATAAGCCATTAGAAACCAAAGAAACCTTTGTAGAAGAAAAAGTTGAAGTTGAAAAATTGAAAATTCCAGAGAATTTTGAATTGAAAATCACTCCAGAAAACTTAAAGGATTTCGTCGGTCCTCCAATTTACACTAGTGATAGATTATTTGAAGTTACACCACCAGGTGTTGTTATGGGTTTGGCTTGGACCAGTATTGGTGGTACATCGATGTACGTTGAATCAAGTGCTGAAGAAGTATTAAATGAAAACGGTGTTGGTGCAGGTGGTCATTTGACTGTCACTGGTCAATTAGGTGATGTCATGAAAGAATCTTCTAGAATTGCCTTTGCTAATGCAAAACAATACGTTAAAACCGATTACTTCAAGAATCATAATATTAACTTACATTGTCCTGAAGGTGCTGTTCCTAAGGATGGTCCATCTGCTGGTATCACCATTACCACTGGTTTGATTTCTTTGGCTTTGAACGTTCCT
This sequence comes from Waltiozyma sp. UFMG-CM-Y6624, assembly GCA_018343995.1. Lineage (NCBI taxonomy): Eukaryota > Fungi > Ascomycota > Saccharomycetes > Phaffomycetales > Wickerhamomycetaceae > Waltiozyma > Waltiozyma sp. UFMG-CM-Y6624. Next base: position 3,244 of record JADIOT010002613.1, read on the forward strand.
TTGCCATCTATTGCTATGACCGGGGAAATCACTTTGACTGGTAAAGTTTTAAGAATTGGTGGCTTAAAGGAAAAGTTAATCGCTGCTAAAAGAAATGGCGTTGATACATTATTCTTACCAAAGGACAACAAGGGTGATTATGATGATTTGCCAGAGAACTTAAGAGAAGGATTTGATGTAACTTTTGTTGATAACTACTCCACAATCTTTGAAAAATTGTTTGCTCATGTTTCGAACGAACCAGTTTCAAAGAAAATTAAGTCTGAAGAAACCAAATAATCACACTGTTGTTGCTTTTTGTTTTTTGGAATTCTTTCCCATAATGACTTAATGACGTTTAATACCTGCATATGCTTTCTGTTTTAAGTTTATTTCTTCGGGTATAATAGTTGTAAATAATAATAAAACTTTTCAATATACATATATATATATATATATTGTTAGACTCCGAAATATTTAGAGCACGCATATTTCTTGAGATGAGGCAAATGGAATATATACATATATAGCATAATCTAATACAATTTAGTTTCAGAGATGTAAATCTTTAAAATTGGAAATATAAGACAACATAGACTTTTGTTTTTTGTAAATATCGACAATTTTTTTACATTTTGACTTTGTTTGTATGGGGGTTTTTTTTTTTTATGTGACAATTATATGTTTCTAAACCCCCCTATCCGCTTATCGCCGAGAAGTTCTTGAAGTTACCCGGGAATCTGCCTTCCACACATATAAAAGCAAAAACTACAAATTTAAAAAAAAATTAATAAAGACAAAACATTAAAGAGATATATATATATATATATATATATAAAATCCCCTATAGAAAAAAAATCTACTTCTGCAATATAGATATTTATAAATTGAATTTTTAAAATTAGATGGTTTCATCATCATCATCATTATTATTTCCTCCCTTTCCATTCAACTCTTCATCTAATCCATGTTTCTTCAAGATCTCAGGTAATGTGTTATATAACCAAGCAATACTCTTCTTGTTACCCTCACCATCGTTTCTCAAATCATCAAAGAATTGACAACTTTCTTCCATTGTACGGCCCCTTTTCTGCATAAAACGCTTGATTCTAACAGCAAGAGCTTTAATCTTTTGGTATTTTCTGATTTTTTTAATTTTATAGGCCTTTGAAACTTGTTCGACTTGAGGTTTAAGCGAATTTTCAAACTCGTTAAAGAGTTCTTCCACTTTGGTAAAGTCATTTCTGATAACCAATTCAAAGTTATCAGCACCTGGTCTATTACCGTCTGTTAATTCGTTATTCTTTGGTGTACGTTTGTGGATACGAGAATTCTTTGAAGCGGATTGAAGGGTTGGATGAATATTTCTTTCATCATCATCATCATTTGCTGTAGTGTTAAAGCTATGATCACCACGATTACGTTGTCTGCTAGAAGGCTGCATGTGAATAAACTCAGCTTGATTAGAAGGGATCGAATGAGTTGATGTTTGTTGATTGGTAAGAGCTTGGTCATCTCCCACATATTGGTTGTTGATAAATCTTAAGATCCCATTGTTATTGTTAGATTCTCCCAAATGATTATCTATAAGTTGATGATTATTTGAGCCATCATCGGTATGTTGTGGGGCTTGTCTAATTCTGGTACTATTCATAAAATTGTCCTGGTAGGCATTGCTTGGTTGAACCTGAAAGCCACTGGTTACAGGATGTATTTCAAACTTAAGAGTCGCAAGATGGGCCTTTAACTGTTGGTTTTCCTTGCTTAAAGATTCAATTAAAGAGGTAAAAGTGTTGAATTTGGCATTGGTCTTTTCTGCAAAGTCGTTGAAAATGGCACGTTGTTGCTTAATATTGGCCTTCAATAATTCAATTTCCTCCTGTTGTGCCTCTAGTGTATACCCCTTTAGAATAATGTTAGTAATTCAGCAATTCAAAAGAAAAGCAAAAACAAAACAAAAAAAAAATTGGAGAGGATCTTTCTTTTTTTTTTTTTGTTCCAACTTACATCAACTTGAAGTCCAGGCTGATCTATTGTAGACTGTGAATGGATACCGTTTATGCTATTTTGGTCCAAAGCAGACATATTTTTATGGTCTGATATTCAGTAAGTATATTTTGAGTGTGTTTGGTCTTGAATAAATAGATCTTATAGATGAACAACAATAATTTCAATTTAATTGGAAGAAAGGAAATAGAGTTCAAAATGGAAAAAAAAAATCTATATCTAATAAATAAAAATGACGAAACGATTGGGGTGGTTTTTTGGAAAAAAAAAAAGGTCTTTCCTCACAAAACTGTTAGGTTTGAATAAGTTAAGATATTTGAAAGAAAAAAAAAATAAAATTCTGAATCAATTATCTTTTGTATTTAAAGAAAGAGAGTAAATGATAAAGATATAAGAAAAAAAAATTGCGCAAAAATCAGAATTGAATTTCTGACAGTTGCGAAATAAGAAACACATAGCACACCAAAATCCCCAAAATTTCGCGAAAAAGATACATTCCGGATTTCCGGATTGAGTAGATCAACGTGCAATTGGCAGCTACATGCAAAGCGGATAATTTGTTTTTTTGACATATAAATTAATTTAATAAAAAAACACACAAATTGTAATAGAAGAAAATTATGATAAAAACAATAACAAATTTAACGTATATATATATACAATTATAATTCAATAGCAAAAGATCTAGATTCTTGAGCATCAACAATAACGTTACCGAATTCATCAGTAGAAGTAGTGACAAGATCAGAATGAGTTTGAATAGATGTTACACCTAACAATTTGACAGATAATTTATTGACCTTACCTTGAATCAATTCAACAGAGATTTTACTTTCAGACTTGATGACTTTAAATTCTGTTTCATATTCACCTTGGTTATTATTAGATGGAATCTTGACTGAATGTTCACCTTCAGACAAATTGTAGACATTTAAGATAACTTCATCAGAATAATCATAATTGGAATTCAAATGTTTAGAACCAGAAGAGACAAATACAGAATCGGACTTGACTAATAATGGTAAAGATTTGAAATCATGGACTTCTTGGAAATATTCACCGTTAGAAGACCTAACCTCACCATCTAAATAACCATAGAAATCACCCTTTGGAATATAATATTCGATATCACCTTCAGCATTAGTGATTGGAGCAACTAAAAATGAATCACCAAAGAAATAAGCATTATCAACAGATTGAGCGACGATATCTTGTGGATATTCCAATAAGAAAGGTCTTAACACTGGAGTTGCAGTTGTATGAGCTTGAATAGCACTATGATAAATATATGGCATTAAGGATAATTTCAAGTTGGTAAACTTTGAAAGAACAATGGAAGATTCATCATCAAAATTCCATGGAACACGATATGATTTAGAACCGTGTAATCTTGAATGAGAGGATAATAAACCAAAGGCACACCATCTTTTGTATACAGAAGCATTTGGAACAGTTTCCCAAGGAACCAAGGATTCGAAACCTGAAATATCATGGGACCAAAATCCGAAACCTGACAAGGCGAATGATAACCCACCTCTCACAGTCTCAGCCATAGCTTCAAAAGTCGATTCACAATCACCACCCCAATGAACAGGGAATTGTTGACCACCAACAGTAGCTGATCTAGCAAATAGGGTAGCTTGTCCCTTACCCAACTTATTTTCAAGAACATCAAATACAGCTTTGTTATATAAAAAGGCATATTTGTTGTGCAAAGAGACAGGATCCTCACCATTGAAATATTTGACTCCAACACATGGAATACGTTCACCAAAATCAGTTTTGAAAGAATCAACACCCAAATCAATCAATCCATCCAAAAAGGTTTGGTACCATTTGACAGCATCTGGATTGGTGAAATCAACAATAGACATACCGGCTTGCCATAAATCAGTTTGATAAGCAGTATCATCATTGTTCTTGATATAATAACCATTTGCTTCACCTTCAGCATAGATAGAAGATTCTTGAGCAATATAAGGATTGATCCAAACACAAATTTTGATACCAAATTCTTTCTTTAATTGAGCCAACATTTCTTTAGGATTTGGGAAAAATTCAGGGTCGAATTGGAAATCACACCATTGGAACCCTTTCATCCAAAAACAATCGAAATGGAAGAAAGATAATGGAATATCACGATCATACATTCCTTTAATGAATTGTCTTACAGTGTCAATATCGTAATTGGTAGTGAAAGAAGTACTTAACCATAACCCAAAAGTCTCAGGAGATGGTAAGGCTGGGAACCCAGTTAATTGAGCATAACGGTTCAAAATTGTCTTTGGATCTGGACCATGGATGATGTAATAATTGATACCTTCGTCTGGAACAACAATATTAACTCTGGTGGTTCTTTCAGATTGAACTTCTAAAATCACGTTGGATGGAGTGTTAATAAAGACACCATAACCTCTGTTGGAGATAAAGAAAGGAATACTTTTGTAAGCCCATTCAGAAGAAGTACCACCATCTTCATTCCAAGTTTCAACACGTTGACCGTTTTTAACATAAGGACCAAATCTTTCTCCTAAACCGTAGAACTTCTCACCGTTGGAAACGTGTAATTGGATAGTGGTGTAAGTAGTTGGCTTTGATCCACGAGAATCAGTGACAATACCAACTGAACGGAAACCTAATTTGGTTAAAAGTTTGTTGGAAGAAGAACATTTAAAATCAAGTCCCCAATTATCCTTAGCAACAGTAGCAGAGATATCACCATCATTATAAGAGGTGAATTTATCATCTTCAGAGATATCAACATTGTTGAAAGGAGTAACTTGTTCTTTTAATTCAAATTTAGCAGTCTTAGAACCTCTATATTTGGAAACATGATGGAAATGTTCAATGTTAACAACACCTTGGATCCCAGATTTTCTAATCTCAGTAGTAATTGAAGGATTGTTTAAAGTGGCACCTCTTGATCCTCTTAATGGTTGGGTGGCGGATACGTTATGAATAACACCTTGTGAAGTAACAATGGTCTTGAAAGACGATTGAGCCCATTTAATATCAACACCATCTTTACATTCCCACATACCACGGGAAAACTTGTTATCAACAGGGATATGTCTGTCTGAAATATTTCTAGATGCCATTATTATTATTATTATTATTTTCTTTCTTTTGAATTTAATGTTGATTTAAAGTTCATTATAAAAAAATGGGGCGGCAAAGGGAGAATTTTCAAGTTCTTTTAAATGTTTAGCCGCTGAAATTATTGATTTGAAAATCTGTATGATACTCTCTATTATAAGAGTTAAAATACTCGTGATAGTTATCGCATAGAAAGTCGCCTAGATGAAATTTGATCATTAGTTTATGATTTAAGTTTTTTTTTTTTTGACCTATTTAGTTTTGTTTTTAAAACTGTTGTTTATAACTAAATGTTTAAAAAGTACTCTAATCCCCAGCCTTTCCCGATTTGGAAGCTTTATTTTTTGACCCGAAATTTCCAGCAAGATTCTTTCCGAAATTTCCATATATATATGATTCAATCCTGCATATAAAATCTGGGGAAAAATAAAAAATTTTAATAATAATCTTGAAAATTTGATCACGTGAACCGTTTTGCATCAAAATAATGCAAGAAAAAAAAATAGATATATTTAATAGATGTTATTTGAAATAAAAAAGGTTATAGAAAAAACAGGTCTTTATATTCCCACAGCCATTCATGAATCTGTTGGAATTAATTCTTTAGGTAGTGACCATTTCAACCAAAAGTGATGGATATGTTAAGGAGGAAATATCCTACTATTTCAAAGAACTCAAAGATAATTTTTTGAAGTATTAAACCCGTTTGTGTCAATTTACTGTTAATACTACGATCGGATTAAGTAAAATTTAGCTTTTGCCCTACTCTTTTTTTCTTGTTTATTCTTTCTTTTTTACTTGATTTAGAAGCGTATGGCTTTTCTAATTTCTTGATACATATATATATATATATATATATATAAGAAGATTCTTTGTTGAATATACTTTCTTTTTGTTATTACCACATAGGAAAAGAAAAAAGAGATAAGGGGGTTCAAGCTGTGTATCGTCGTCTATGGTATGAGTTTTAACTCCCTGTATATAGGCGTGCCATCAGTTAATGATGTGACGAAAAGAAACCCAGCCGAAACACTTATCCAATAACCATTAAAATCAATATAAGAGATTTAAGTACAATTAATTCTGAATTAATGTCAAACTCTATATTCAATTGAGGGTTGATGTTTTTTTGTGTTTTTTGTTTTGGAAAAATAAAAAGGTTGAGATAATTCTATATAAAGGACTGGAAGAAGTTTTCGGATTATTTTTAATATTTCTGACATAATCAAAATAAAAGGCAAATGGGGAAACTTCCAGATTTTCCTAGTACACCCAAGTTACCCTGTAAAGGGCGTCCGAAAGTGGAATAAAGCGCGGCAAAGATCCCTTGGACCGTCCAATAAGAAACAAGATTGGGCCGCACAATTTTCATTGGCTTCGCGCACTTCGTTCAACTTACAGTGGAAGAAAAATTGGGTTTTCATGGGCGGCGGCGGCGAGAAAGGGAAATTTGGTGGAAATAGTTAGAGGGTGGGTAGAAAAAAAAAAAACTTTGAACTAATTGGAAATCCAACAACCACTACTACATACTAGAGGCGAAACTAAATTTTTATTAAACCACTAAGAGGTAATTTTATAAATACAAGATGGTTCTTCCAAGTTTGTACAACGCTACTTCAAAGGCTGCTTTAAGAGCTGCTAAGTCTCAATTGACTTTCAACAGAGGTTTAGCTACTGCTGCTCCATCTACCGGTAAGGTTAGGTAAGTACATTCCCGATCTCTTCTTCCACTAAAGTCAATTCAATTTCTTATCTCTTCAGACAAAAACATTATCTTATTCATACTGTCCATTTTCCTTTATCTAATATCGGCTCCCATTTCTCTCAAGATGTAATTTTTTTCTTATTTGCAAAAGAACGTATGTTCCTTTATTCATGATTTTACGGGTGTTTTTCTTTTCTCTCTTTCCACCCTCAAAAGGGATCAAACCAACTTTATCTCTTCTATTTGACACTTCCAACTTCTCTCACCCTATGCTTATTTTTATCTATCTACTTTTTTTTCAAGATCAATGAATCAGGGATATTCTTTCGAAAATAAGAATTTTGGTGGAGACATAAAAAAAATTGTTTTATTTCGACTTGAGTGGGAAAACCCAAAGCAATCAAATACTAACACATTTGTGACAAACAGAGCTGTTATTGGTGCTATTGTCGATGTCCAATTCGAACAAGGTAACTTGCCAGCTATTTTAAACGCTTTGGAAATTAAGCAAGGTGACAACCGTTTAGTTTTGGAAGTTGCTCAACATTTAGGTGAAAACACTGTCAGAACCATTGCTATGGATGGTACTGAAGGTTTAGTTAGAGGTGAATCTGTTATCGACACTGGTTCTCCAATCACTGTCCCAGTTGGTCGTGAAACTTTAGGTCGTATTATCAACGTTGTTGGTGAACCAATCGATGAACGTGGTCCAATCAACACCAAGCAAAGAAACCCAATCCATGCTGACCCACCTTCCTTCGCTGAACAATCCACTGCTGCCGAAGTTTTAGAAACCGGTATCAAGGTTGTCGATTTGTTAGCCCCATACGCTAGAGGTGGTAAGATTGGTTTATTCGGTGGTGCCGGTGTCGGTAAGACTGTTTTCATCCAAGAATTGATTAACAACATTGCCAAGGCCCATGGTGGTTTCTCCGTCTTCACCGGTGTCGGTGAACGTACCAGAGAAGGTAACGATTTATACCGTGAAATGAAGGAAACCGGTGTCATCAACTTAGAAGGTGACTCCAAGGTCGCCTTAGTTTTCGGTCAAATGAACGAACCACCTGGTGCTAGAGCCCGTGTTGCCTTAACTGGTTTAACTATTGCCGAATACTTCAGAGATGAAGAAGGTCAAGATGTCTTGTTATTCGTTGACAACATTTTCAGATTCACCCAAGCTGGTTCCGAAGTTTCCGCCTTGTTAGGTCGTATTCCATCTGCTGTCGGTTACCAACCTACCTTAGCCACCGATATGGGTCTTTTACAAGAACGTATTACCACCACTCAAAAGGGTTCCGTCACTTCTGTCCAAGCCGTTTACGTCCCAGCCGATGATTTGACTGATCCTGCCCCAGCCACCACTTTCGCCCATTTAGATGCCACCACTGTCTTGTCCAGAGGTATTTCTGAATTAGGTATTTACCCAGCTGTCGATCCATTAGATTCTAAGTCCAGATTATTGGATGCTTCTGTTGTCGGTGCCGAACATTACGAAGTTGCCACCCAAGTCCAACAAACTTTACAAGCTTACAAGTCCTTACAAGATATCATTGCCATTTTAGGTATGGATGAATTGTCTGAACAAGATAAGTTGACTGTCGAAAGAGCCAGAAAGATCCAAAGATTCTTATCTCAACCATTCGCTGTTGCTGAAGTTTTCACTGGTATTCCAGGTAGATTAGTTAGATTGAAGGACACTGTTGCTTCTTTCAAGGATGTCTTAGAAGGTAAGTACGATCACTTACCAGAAAACGCCTTCTACATGGTTGGTGGTATCGAAGATGTCATTGCTAAGGCTGAAAAGTTAGCTGCTGAAGCCAAATAAACATAAAAATTAAAAAAAAAAACGAAAATTAATTCTTCTGAGTTCTTTTTTTTCATTTTATTTTATGCTTATTTAAAAAAAAGATTTTATTATTCCTGATCACACTTTAAATTATTATTTAGTTATCTATATTTTTGTATACAGACAAATGGAATTGAATTCTGTTTTCTTTAGAGTTTTTTTGTTTGTTTTTTTTTTGTCCGATTAAATCAGAAAGATTTAATAAAAATAAAAAGGTAACTACCGCTCACGTGACCTGGATAAATTTTATGTTTTTTTTAAATATTCGCGATTTTTTTTTCGTTTAATAATTTATATACAGATCTATTTTTTTTTTTTTGGTACAGAAAAAAAAAAAAAACACAAACAAGCAGTTTACAAAAACAAAGTTCACGTGGGTTTACACACATTGTTTCACTTGTTTTTCTAAATTTAACATTCTTTTTGAAATAACTGAGTAAAAGATGTCACAGAACAATTCTAAAATGGTGTGGACACAAGCATTTTCCACAAATTTCCACAATCGAGTTAAAAACGATAATACAGCTCTTTATATTGCCACGCTTCCAACAAGAGCTACTAAACGTTCCAAACATATCATTAATTATGCTGAATTTGATGATAATTTAAATTTTGACGATGATAATGATTATGACGATGGTAATCAATCTACCACAGGTATGAATGGTAATAATAATAATAACAATAACAATAACAATAATAATAATAATAATGCAGGTAAAGTTGCCCAAAAGACTAAACATATTTTATTTCAAGAACAAGATTTACAAATTAATGCACAACAAGAGGAAATTTTGATACCTATTCGTATCGATTTAGAACATAACAGTAATAGAATTGTTGATTTCTTGATGTGGAATATTAACGAATCATTAATAACACCTGAACATTTCGCCAGTTTATTTTGTCAAGATATGGAATTACCTTATTCTATTTCTCAACAAATTGCACATTCTATTAAACAACAAGTTGAAGAATATACAAGTTTTGTCACTGTGAAATTACCTAAAGATATTGAGATGCATGTGATTGTCAACTTATCTTGTAATTTGGATAAATTATTATACGAAGATAAATTTGAATGGGATCTTTCTAATGATTCTTTAACACCTGAAGAATTTGCTAAATATATTGTTGCTGATTTAGGATTAAGTTTGGAATTTTTACCTGCTATTGCCCATGGATTACATGAATCTTTGTTGAAAATGAAGAAAAGTATTATTGTTGATGGACATATTCAAGATCTACGTAATGATGCAGTATTTGGAAGAGAATCTGGATTAAGATTAGATCAAAATAATATTGGTGCTGAATGGGTTCCAAGAGTGGAAGAATTATCACAATGGGAAATTGAGAAAAGGGAAATTGAGAGAGAAAGAAATATAAGAAGATTAAAGAGAGAATCAATGAGAGTTGATGAAAGAGGAAAAAGATATAGATAATGTATATAATATATATATATTTATTTATTTATTTATTTATTTATTTATTTATTAATTATTTTATGGATCCTCTTTATTAAACAAATCAGAATATCTCAATTTAACAGCAGCTTTAATAATATCATCCATAATATCATGGAATTTATTTTCATCCAATACTATTATATCTTGAATTAAACTAGTTGTAAGATTTTTCAATTTATTAATCTCTTGTATAAAGATTCTTTCACCATTTAATGATAATAATTTCTTTGGTTGATGTTCTTCTTCGTCTATTATTGTGACACTAGAATCTTCATGATCTGATTCATCTGATTTAAGAAATTTATTCTTACGATTATTAGCTTTCCCATTAGTTTTAAAATCTGTCGCTGTAGTGATTATTGGATCAAATGATACTTTTGATTTATTTTTATTTTTAGAATTATTATTATTATTAAAATTAAGTGAAGATTCTTTTATTAATTGTTCTTGCTGCTGTATAGCTTTTGTGGGGAATTTATCAGAAGGTTTATAAACTCTAAAAGTTGGTGTTAATGAGATTTTTCTTTGTGAAGGATTTGTTGACTTCTTCGAAGTTTGGACAGGTGTAGGAATCGTATGAGAAATATATTTTTGTTGTTGACTAGGATTATTAAATGGTTGATCTTGTGGAAAAAATTGTAATTGGACAGAAGTTGGACCTTCTTGTTGATGAAAGAAAGTTGTTCCTTTCTGTGCAGTAAAGATTTGATCAGATTTGACATCTTGTTGAGACCTTGTTGTCTTATTGATAGAAGTATTCTTCTTCTTCTTCTTCTTTTTAATATTCGAAGTATCTTCTAATACATTACCATATTTCAAAGAAGAAGAAGAGTCTACTTCTTCAGGAAGGTGAAGAATTATCGAACAATCAGACGATGATTGATCCATTTATTTATTTTTTTATTTTTATCTTTTTATTTTTTTTTTTTGTAAAATGGTATCTATTCCACAATGAATATTCAGAGGTTTAAGATATTATGAAATAAGTCAACCTTTTGTTGTGTTAATTAAAATATATTAAAAGATTATCTTGTACATCAACCAAACTATATGTTTTTGTGTTTATGTGTTTTTTTTTTGTGTTTTTTTTTTTTTTTGTGTTTTTTTGATTTTTTTATTTTTTTTTTTTTTTTTTTAATTATTAAAGTTCCTAATTAGGTAAATGAACTTCTCAGAAAAAAAAAATTTTTTAATAAGTTTACAATTTGGAGAGCAGCCCTTTAATTTGTACACGTGATATGCGCGATATTATAGTGACAAAGTTGAATTTGATTATTTGTGTGTGTGTGTGTGTTTTTTTTTTTTTTTTTTT
>JADIOT010002614.1:0-33522 GCA_018343995.1 Waltiozyma sp. UFMG-CM-Y6624
ATTTAATATATATATATATATATATATATATATATATAATATTGATTATTATTATTATTTTGTATATTCATAGTTGAAGATGATATATATATGTTTGTAAAGACAGAGAAAACAAAAAATTTATGGAGACAAAAAAAAAATAGAACAGAACAAGTTCAGTTGATGAATTGAAAAATAAAAAATAAATATTTTTTTTAAAAGAAATTTATTTAAGCAGAGTAGGCTTGCTTTGGGTATGGGAAAGAAGGACCAACTTCTTGAATGGATAATTTAGCTAACCATTGACCCTTGTCGATAGATTGTTCCAAAGAGTCGCCATTAACTAAACCGGCTAACAAACCACCAGCAAAGGCATCACCAGCACCGTTAGTGTCTTTGATCTTAGCGGCATCTAAGGCATGAACTGGATATTCGTTGACTTGGAAAGCGTCAGAAGCAGAATCGTAAGAGACAGCAATGGTTGGCTCTAAACCGTGAGTGATGATGACAGTTCTATTCTTTTGGGAGTTGACCTTTGGTTGCTTGGCAATGTATTTGGCAATTTCCTTCAAGTCAGTGGTTTCTAAACCGTGGGCTTCAGCGTAAGCAGCAGCTTCAGTTTCGTTACCAATAACATAGTTGGCAAAAGTGATGGATTTGTCCAAAACATCCTTGAAGAATTGTGGGATGAATGGAGCAGACAAGTTCAAGGAGAAGTCCTTGTTTTCATCAGCAGCATGTTGACCTAACTTGTAGATAGCCTCTGGAGAAACAGTCAAATGGAAACCACCAATGTAAAAGAACTTAGCACCTTTAACATATTCCCAATTTTCTGGCTTATCCAAATGGTCTGGGGTGAAATGGTTAGCAGCAGCCAAATCAGTGGCCAATGATCTATCATGGCCAGTGATTAAAGCAGCACACTTACCGGTTTCATGTTCAGCTTGGTATTGGTATAAGGTCTTAACACCAGCAGTTTCGTTGGCCTTTAATAATAATTCAGAATATTCATCCTTACCAACAGAACCAAAATAGACAACAGAGTTTTCTGGTAAAGCATATTGAGCACCTCTAGCAGCGTTTTGAGCGGCACCACCAGCAATGGCCTTAACAGTTGGGTTGGCTAAACATTCCTTGAAAATTGGTAAATGTTTTGGTTCAATTAAGATGGCATCGTTGGCCTTTAATTCGTATTTGGCCAAGTATTCGGTGTCGACATCGACTTGAAGATCTAATAATGGGTTACCTAAAGCAACTAATGGAAAGGACATTGTTGGGATAAAAAAATTGAGGTTGATAGAATGAAATAATTACTCCTTTTTCTTACATTTTAACTGAGGAAATTTTATGTTAGATTCTATTTATTTGAATCTGTAAAAGTTGGTAAAACCTCTTTGAAAAAAAATCGCATTTTTGACGATTACATAATATTTTTTGCATGTGAAGTTTTTTATTTTTTTTTCCATGTGAAGTTTTTGACTCGGATGCCAAAAAACACAAACTTTAGATTGACTTCGATCACGTCACGTAATTTAAATGTGAATTATATATAAAAAAAATAATAATATGGTATAACTAAACACTCATTTTCATAGCAATCTTACCATGTGATTGATACCCTTCAATTTCAAAATCTTCATACTTGAAATCATCAATGTTCTTAATATCTCTCTTGATTCTAAGTTTTGGGAAATCGTACGGAGTTCTTTGTACTTGTTCCTTTAATGCATCAACGTGATCAGAATAGACATGAGCGTCACCTAAGGTATGAATGAATTCACCACAGTCCATATCGACAACCTTAGCAATCATCCTAGTCAACAAGGCATACGAAGCAATGTTGAAAGGAACACCAAGACCCATATCACAAGATCTTTGATATAATAAACATGATAATTGTGGTTTCTTACCCTCTGGGAAGTTCACGTAGAATTGACAGAAAACATGACATGGTGGTAAGGCCATCTTTGGGAAATCTGGAGGATTCCAAGCAGACATGATGATTCTTCTATCGTAAGGATTTGTTTTTAATTTATGAATAATATCAGCCAATTGATCAACACCTTGTCCAGTATAATCAGCATCACAATCTTTATAATCAGCACCGAAATGTCTCCATTGGAAACCATAAACTGGACCCAAATCACCTTCTCTTCTTTCTGTTAATCCCAAAGAATCTAAGTATTCACGAGATCCATTTCCTTCCCAGATCTTAACCCCTTGTTCCGAAAGTTTCTTACCATCTGTACAACCTTGAATAAACCAAAGGAGTTCCAAGATAATGGCCTTTGTGAAGACCTTTTTGGTGGTCAATAAGGGGAAAATATCATCGTTTAAGTTGAAGCGCAATTGCGGTGGTGCAAATAAAGAAAGTGTACCTGTACCTGTACGATCTGGTCTATGTTCACCTTGGGCAATAATACGGGCACAAAGATCTAAATAAGCTTGTTCTTCTGTGTTTGGTAATATGGAGCTAGTTGTCATTATTTTCAATTATATTTTTTTAATTCAGGATGTTATTCAGATAAAAAATGGTCTATCTATTTGTTTTGAATTTGAATTTAAAAAAAAAAAAAAAAAGAAAAAAGTAAAAATTACGCGTACTAATTAAAATAATTTGTAGAAACGCGCAAGTCATCAAATTTTGAAAAAACAAATTAGTACACACGCGCGCGACGTGTGTGTATGTGTGTATTGACACGTGACCATAAACTATTGAGTAGCTCAGACTTCATAATTTAAATTAACTTTGAATATACTAACCATTTTTTACTTTCTCCGAATGTGGAAATATACATACATATATATATATATATATTCTGGTCTTTTAAAGAGTTCAAAATATGGTGGATTATGTAAACCACCTAAATCATAAACTCTACAACTAATATGTCTGCCAATATAGATCGGTGATTTCCAACATCTAAACATCCAGGTCATATATCATTTGTTGGGGAAATTCCCCATAAGCTGAGCCGCGGCTCGTCAACAAAAACGTAGCAAAATAATAATTAAAGGCAAAAAAAAAATCCCCCTTAATCTTTTACCAAAACTTTTTTATTTTATATTTCCTATTTTTTTTTTTGTTTCAACAAATCATAAGATATATATATCAAAAAAAAAAATGTCTGAATTTCAAGCTAAAGTAAGTTTCTCTTCATCAAAATATTCAATTGTACTTGCAATTATCACAAAACATAAACTAACCCCTTAAGGCCGACGCTGTCAACAACTTAAAAACCAAACCAAACGACAATGAATTGTTAGCTCTTTATGGTTTATACAAGCAAGCCACTGTTGGTGATGTTAACACTGAGAGACCAGGTATCTTTGCCTTAAAGGACCGTTACAAATGGGATGCTTGGAATGAAAACAAGGGATTATCTAAAGAAGACGCTGAAGCTAAATACATTGCTTTTGTTGATGAATTGATTGCCAAGTACGGTCTTAAATAAATCTGTTAGTTAGTCCAAGTAATAGATCACAATATAAATAAGATACACACGTTCTGTTTTTTTTCTTCCAGTGATATATATATATATATATATATTGTTAAATTATGAGAGATGATTGATTATAAATTTTGATGATATTTTTTCTTTATTCAATTGCTATATACTTATTTAATATAAAATAAAGAAAGTAAAAAAAGGGATGTAAATATTTGAAATATCATATATATATATATATATATCTAAATCTAAACAGTAACCTTCCCAGTCTTTTGAGCTGTCTTAATAGATCTGATCAATTTCAACAATTGTAAAGAGGAAGAAGTCAATTCTTCTTTAAAGAAGAATAAGAAAGCAGCAGTTAAAACGGATTGACTCAATTTGACAAAGACACCATTATAAAACCCAGAAATCCCTTCTTTTTCATAAATATTCTTAATCATACCAATGATTGAATCCTTTTCATCTTCCTTTTGTAAATGCATACGAGATTTTAAAGTAATATATGGATAAGTGGATCCAGTGGCAATCAACTTACCTAAGGCACCAATGAAAAAGGCATGAATAGAGGTAAGACCTTTCTTAGATTTTTTGTTGATCAAATTCTTCAATTGTTCAAAAATGGTGTATTGAATAATTGGATTGATAACCAAGATCAAAGCTGGTAATACACCACGGAATAAAGCTAATGGACCATCGGTTTTAACGATATCAAACAAAGCACCAATAGTTGATAATTTTTTAGAATCTTTAGAAACGGTAATACGTGTATTTGCAACCCAAATTGGATTTGTAGAGAAAACAGTAATTGAACCAGCAATTGCACCAATGATGATACTTTCTAACGAGTTCAAAACTTTAGTGGAAGAAGAAAATTTCTTTCTTGTAAGGACAAATTTAGTTAAAGCTTCGTAAAAATAATAATAAACTGCATTGTTAACAATAATTCCAAAAATTGCAGATTCAAAACCAGCATAAAACCCCAATACACCACTGTTTTGATACAAGGCCTTAATAGAATCAAGTGTATTAGTCTTAATATTATCTTCATTGTTTTGAGATTCCAAATCTTTATTTTGGGTCAATTTGGATGAATTTGTTTGTGCTAATGTTGATAAAGTAACTAATGGATAAGTAACAACCATACTAAGGGCACCTCCCATACCACCAGCAATAGCATGAGCGGATGGATCAACTTTAAGTCTATCTGTCATAGTTTTAATTAAAATGACCTTTTTTTTTTTTGTTAATTTTTTTTTGAATAAAAAAAAATTATAAATATATGAAAATAATATTTGAACAAGATCTTATCGAATTAAAATTGTTTTTTTTTTTTTTTGAAATTTCTAAGTTTTTTTTCCCCAAATTTTAGCCCGATTAGGATTTACACGTAGATCTGTCAATTATCGCAAAGAAAAAAAATATATAAAATTAAAAAAAACAACAACATTAAACCTTCTGTATTATATAAGCATTCGAAGAATACCAATTTTATAAATTTATCTAAAATTTATCTATATTTTGTGTTTTATTTTTTTTTTTATTATAAAATCGACTATGTCTTCATTACCATCCTCTTTCAAAAAGGGGTTAACCAACTTTTATTTTGTGACATCCATCGCTATTGGTTGTATTTACATTGTGAAAACGTAAGTTGCTTCCCCCCCCCCCCTCCTTTTATTTTTTTTTTTTTTTTACGATCAAATTACTAACTTCTTAATAATAGTACTATCAACAACAGAAGAGATGATCAATTCCAAAACGAACATTTTGATAATCCAGAATTAGAAGCAAATAAAATCAGACCAGGATTTGCAGAAAGTACGGGTGAGTTTAAAAGAAAATCTGAATATGAAGGAGGTGGAATTGCTTATTCTTCAAGAGTTAAAGGGGATAGATTTAGTGGGATTTTAGATTTATCTTGGTTATTTGGTGGTAAATAAGAGACTTTGCAACTTGTATATATATATATTTAATTGGAGGAGCAGAAACGTTATTTTACCTATGTGATGGAACACAATCGTGTACGTAATATGTTAGTTTGATCATATATGACCTTTTTTTATATTTCATAATCAATATATATATATATATAATAGAAGGTGAATAAATGTTAGTAGATTTATATATATATATATATAATCTTTTATGAAATGAGATATATAAAATAAACAAATATCATTGGTGTTATTACAAGGACAATTATCCTTGGCCCTTAGAAACCCCGCCACCAACAACAACCAACAATTTGTTTAAAACATAATAATAAAGAAACTACTATAAGAAAGGTAAGAGAACTCAGATCAAACTACAAATGTAGCCAAGATGATCGAGAAATTTTTGTTACATGTTAATCCTGAATATATCAAGATTATGAAGAAAGAAAATCTGATCTCTTCAACTGCAACTTCAATCGATAACACACAGCTTCAATAAAAGTAAAACACCTCTTAGCTCTATGCAAAGGATTTGTAAGAGTATACCTGGACGATATAATAATATTTAGCAATAACAGGGGAACATTATACTTTTTAACAAGAACAACAAAGAGGGGGGGAAAGCAAAAAATATAAAAAAAAACAGAGATATTTTTTGTAGTTTTTCCTGACGGATTTAAAAAAAAAAAAACGCAAAATTTTAAATCCGGGATCTCCTCATTAAAAATTAATATGTAGAATAATTTCATATATATATATATATATATATATATATATATATTAAAATATAAATCAGAACATGGTGAAGAAAATCAATAATAAGTTAAAAATCGATTATCAAAAAGGCATTATTGAAAATCGTTTGCTTCAAATAATACCCAAAGATCCAAATATCAACATTTTAAACCTGATTCCAGTCTGGGTAATCGATATAACTGCTAAAGACTCATCCAAGATCCTTACTAATTTGAAAACCATTAATGATGACCCAATCAACTTGCAGCACTTGAAAAGAGTTAGAAAGGAACCAAGTATGAAGGAAACTTTAACAGTTCTAATCTGTTCTACAAGTTATATCAATACCGAATCTCAAATCTTGGACAAATTAACCAATTTAAACATTGATAATTTCTCCAATCCAAGACAAGTTCAAGTACCAGACCATTCTCCGAATATCAAAGAACTTTCTAATGAATGGACAATGTCTTATTGGCCATTAATATGGAAGGGAAACGTTAATGATCAAATTTTGAACGATTCAATTATAAACATGGATTGGATTCATTCTCATTTACAAACAATTTCACAAAAATCACTTCAAATGGAACAAGAATCTATATCATTCCCCATTGTAACACTTATTGCCAAAGGTTCAGAAATCATCTCATTAAAAACGGATAAAAGATCATCAACTGATCCCTTGACACATAGTATATTTTCTTGTATCGATGAAATCACATCATCTGCATCTTCTTCTCAACATCAATATTTACTTCAAAATTATGACGTTTACACTACACATGAACCATGTACAATGTGTTGTATGGCATTAATTCATTCTCGTGTTAATAGATTGATTTATCTTAAACAGAGTCCAGCAACTGGAGCTTTACGTTCAAGATATTTTGTTCATGATCATAAATTGTTGAATTCTAATTATGAAGTTTGGGAATGGATTGGAGAAGAATATCAAGTTGGTTTGGTTCATGAAACTGTTAGTTGTTGATTTGTATATATATATATATATATTGTGACATTTGAATTTAATATAATCTATATATTAACTAATATGGAGTACTGCAAAAAAAAAAAAAGAAATAAAAAGCTGGTCATGCAGATGTATCAAAACTTTTCCACAACACCAGCACCAATGGTATCTCCATCTTTTCTCAATACAAATCTTCCCAAATGTTTATTCTCTTTGAATAACTGCAGTGGGATTTTTCTACCGATTAACTCAATCTCAACAATAGCAGTTTGTTTGGAACTTAAATGCTTCAATCTCTTCTTCGTAGAAGCTTCTCCTGTGACTTTATCAAAAAGAGAAACAATCTTACTAATCTTAGCTGGTTGTTGAGTGTTTCCTCTAAAGAGAACAAATTCCATACCGACTAATACCGGTTTCTTTAAGTCGAATAAAACCAACTTAGACTCAAACTTATCGCCAACAGGAATCTCATGATTCACAATAGTCATCAAATCACCTGGTTGGACTTCCTCTATTGTGATGTTTTTCACTTTGATCACGGCATTATCACCGGCAATTGCAACGTTTGATTTCTCTGATTCGTTCAATTTGATTGAATCCACAACACCGAATTGTCCAGAAGGGGATAAAGACACAGTTTCTCCAACTTGAATCATTCCTGTTTCGACACGGCCTGAGAATTCGGAAGAAGCTTGATTAATATCAGTAATGGAAAGAACAAATGGAAGATCCACGTCTTTATCAAACTTATCACATTTTTCTAAAACTTCCAATAAACATTCACCACCTTTGTACCAATTCAACAATCTCTGTTCCGTTGTTGGTCTACTTGAAACATTCATCCCTGATAACCCAGAACAAGGGACAAATTGAACATTATCAGCCTTGAACCCAACCATCTTAAGGAATTCCATCAATTGTCCTTTAATTTCTTCGAATCTAACTTCAGACCAATCAACATTATCCATCTTGTTAACAGCGACAACCAATCTTTCAATACCCAAAGATCTAGCTAAAATCGTATGTTCTTTTGTCTGACCGTCCAAGTTAAACCCAGCTTCAAAGGCATCGGTTGATGAATCAACGACAAGAACAGCAACATCTGATTGTGAAACTCCTGTAATCATATTAGGAATGAAATCCTTATGACCTGGAGAATCAACAATCGTCAATTGGGCCCTTTCAGTGATGATCTGTGTACTACAAATATCAATAGTAACACCTCTATTTCTCTCCTCAGGTGATTGATCCATGACCCAAGCAAGTGAAAATGAACCCTTACCTTGCTTTTCTGCTTCTCTTTTCAATTTGGTATAGGTATTTTTATCAACAACGTTTTGATCAAGAAGTAAACGACCAGTAAGAGTAGATTTCCCGGCATCCACATGACCAATGATCACAAAACTGATGTTTGGTTTGGTCTTACGTTTGTTCAGTTCGGATTGAATGTCCGTTTTATGTTTTGGTTTTGTGGCTGTTTTGGTAGTAGTGGTGGCACCAATCTTCAACGCTGAAACTGCTTCGATCATTTGGTTTTCTTCTTTGATTTGTTTACCAATTGCTTGTGATTGAGCCTCTAAGGCAATGTCATCAGGAGACGATTTGGTGAAATTGATCTTGATTTTTTTGGCTAATGGATCGTTAGTATTTGGGAAATTCACAGTGTTTAGATTCAACTCTTTTAATTTTCTCTTTCTCATCTCTGTATTTGGTTGTGTGGTAAATAAGGAAGATATGGAGTTTGGAGTTGCGTTCAAGAAAGATACAGTAGTGGTAGAAGATGGATTGGTGTATGATAATAAAGGAGATATTTCCAAGAATAAATTCAAATCGGATAATGCTTGTTTCTTTTCCACTGGCTTAGTATCAGACGGTACTGTAGTTTCTATTTGTTTTGGTGAATTTGTCTTTGTGGTAGAGTGTGGCATTTGAGGGGTTTCGTTAACAACTGATTTCTGGGCTTTCAAGGCTGCCAATTGTTTTAGTTTGGTCAAAGTTTTATTTGAATTTGTAGATTCTAATCGTTCTTTATTCTTAATATTACCAATTTTCAAGTTATCTAAGATGGAAATAGATGTATTGCCCCCTCTTAATCCATTCAGCTTTTCAGTGATTGGTGTTTCCTCCTGTTCTGATTTCTTCTGAGCCCTTGCTTTAGCCAACATTGCAAGTTTGGAGAGTCCTTTGCCTGTTTTTTGAAACGGTTAATATCTTTGATTCATGAAAAAGAAGGGAGGGAACGAAAGCAAAAACAAAGATAAACGCCTCCTTTCTCTGTTGTGTAATTATTTCAGTGTCAAAATCATTTTGATGGCTCTGAGAGAGAGAGTGTGTGTGTGAGTGTGTGTGTGTGAGTTAGAGTAGAGAGAGAGAGAGAGAATTAAAAAGAGTTTTAGAAGGTTAGTTTAAAATTGTGCAAAACAATCAATAAACAAAAAAAAAAGGGGGTAACAGTACATACTTTCAGTGTTTGTCTTTAAGACAAGTTTGGGTTTGACAACTTGTTTCTTCTTAAATGCTCCTATAATGGTGCGTTAGTAAAGGCATTTTTATATATGTACCATATTATTAAGATTTTTGCCACTGTTCCATGTTAAACTTACTTTTCATTTGCGCCACTGTAGCATCAAGGGCATTATAGTTCTCGTAAAGAGCCTGCAATACATCATCCTCAGTGAATCCTTCGTATTCTTTCAATTGGGCAGTAACTAATGGTGCTAATTCGTACATTCTTGCCTCCTCCTCTTCTTGGGTCAACTCTTCTCCGGTTTGAATCTCTTCCTCAGAATAATCTTCATCGGAGTAATCCCCATTGGCGTAGTCTTCATAATCGTCGTCGTTGAATCTGGTGGGCATTTGTTGTGTTAATGGACTAATGAACAAAAATCAAAAAAAGAAAAAGTGAGAACAAATGAGTGAATAATTGGAAGGTTATTTACACGTAAGGGGAAAAAACAAAATAACATTTATCTTTATTTTTGTTTCAAACAAGGGTTGTTTCGTGGATGTATTTTTTGTTTTTGCACGGCGGCAAAAGCTCATGAGAAAGAAGGTTAAAATGTTACCCGGAATATACTAATTATGGGGGAGGAGGGGTTATTCTATAAAATATACTATCTACAAGATAATGTTATCAATCAATCTAGTGGTTCTTTCACCCTCTGTGACATAAACTGCCAAGCTTAAAACTGCACCATTTGAAAGTTCGTCAATTTCCACTAAGGTTTCCTTATCAGCCAAACTAACATAATCGATCTTAAACTGCTCATCAACCAATCCTTTCTTAACTGTTTCAAGAATCTCTTCTCTTGATTTCCTAGCCTTATAAGCATCCTCACCACTTTTTAAAGCCTTATAAATACCTGAGCATTTACTACGTAATTCATCAGAAAGGTAGGCATTTCTTGAAGACAAAGCCAAACCTGATTCCTCTCTAACAATAGGCTCAACCTTCAATTCAACAGGAATTAACAAATCTCTAACCATTCTTTTCAACACAATGGTTTGTTGCACATCTTTCTGACCAAAGTAAGCGATGTCAGGCTGAACAATATTAAATAATTTTGTAACAACAGTACTGACTCCACGGAAAAAATTAGGTCTTGTCTTACCTTCTAACTGTTCAGATAATCCAAGAACTGTAACAAACGCACCTGTTTGTTTGGAAACTTCTAATGGGATTCCAAATGGGTATAATTCCTTAACAGAAGGATACAAAATAGCATCGATGGATTTCCCATTGACGTTCAATTCAGAAACTAATTTCAAATCGTTCTCAAATGTACGTGGATATGAATCTAAATCTTCATTAGGAGCAAACTGAGAAGGATTGACAAAGATTGAGATAACTGTATGTTCATTCTCAGCCAATGATTTCCTGAAAAGTGTTAGATGTCCTTCATGAAGTGCTCCCATTGTTGGAATAAATCCAATTTGTGTGGAGTTGGAAAGAGATCGACGCCATTTACGGTAAGATTCAATGGTTTGAAAGATTTGTGGTGTAGATGTTGTCATTTTCAAGTTTCTCTTTTTATTTTAATTCTCTGACAGAGAGATAAGGTCTTTCAAATGCTTTTTTTTTTTTGGTAATAGATTTGTATTTTTAAAAATTAAATCAGTCTGTTTAGGCCTTTTGAGGGGAGAGAAAAAAAAATTGGTTGATACAAGTCATCGATCACGTGATTTGAAGAAGAAAAATTAATTTTTTAGGGTTATTCTGAAAATGATTTTTTCCCACGTGATGTGAAAAGCTAAAAAAAAGTAGAATCCGGATTTCAAAATGCATGTCGAATAAGTGAAAAATTATCAGCCAATTAACCAAAACAAAACGTGAGAGAAGGTAAAGCCAAATCTTTAATTTGACATTTCAAAAAAGAATTTAAGTGTCGTATAAAAAAAAAAAATTGCAAAAAACCACAATGCTGCTTAGACTCATACCACAAACATTCACACGTAACCACTCCACAACTACCATTAAGACCTTAAAAAGAGTTCCATCACTTTTCAATAAGACCAATTCTGCCTCTAACGTCAAACCAAACTATCAACCAGGTTTATATCATCATCCAGCCCCATCAGCATCTGGGATTTCTACACCAGATGCATTCCTTCCTTCAAACGATCCACGTAAGGGTCTATCTGTCAAGAATTCAGTCTTAGGTCCAGCTTTATCCGAACCAAAGGAAAAGAAATTGAATTTGACTCCAGAAGATGTTCTCAAAATTCAAAAATTAAGACTTGAACAACCAGAATTATGGACCCGCTCAAAATTAGCTAAGGAATTCAACGTGAGTCCTTTCACAATCTCTTTGGTTTCTGATGCTAGTAAGCAAAGAACCGATGAAATGAATGAAAGATTACAAACTATTAAAGAATCTTGGGGCAGACAAAGATATTTAGCTAGACTTGATAGAAAGAAAAGAGCTGTCAAATGGTACCGTGATGAATAAATATCACCTGTTTTACAGATATAATATTTCAGAAAAATGGGAGCATAATTGATGATAGAAGAGACCCAAAAAAAAAACCAAGAATAGCAACACAATAAGAAGGACTCTATCAGCTGATGAATTTTGTAAATATTATTAAGGTTGTGTAATCCTTGAGCTTTTAGAAGAAGATATTGTTTTTCTTTGGTGTGTGTTTCTGTGTATATAGGACGCTAATATATATATATATGCTTGCTTTAAATTTAAAAATCAGTTATATTTTATATTATTCATAAATTGTGGGGGGGGGGTTTGTTAATTAGTTTATAAATATTTATTAAATAAAGGATGTTTAGTATATAGGTAAGTGGTAATACAGTGCCAGCATTATGATCAGTTTTGTTGAACCTTAGGGGGTTTGTTTGAAAATTCCATCAAATCCTTAAACAACATTTTACATCATTAGTTAGCTTAAGATCATCTAAAGATGTACCATTTATTTCTTTAGATTCCAAATATCTCTTTAAAATTTCCAACTCTTTAATCAATCTCTCCAAAGCTTGGCCAAACTCTTGGCCCTCCTCAATCTTCTGAAATTTAATACCCAACATGACATCTCTTTTCTTACGATCCTTGATTAATACAGTGAATACTTTACCATCTGCAGTCTTTGCAATTGTACTTCTATTGGAATTGATCATTATATCCAATTCAATCTTAGCGAATATTGACTCAGTACAATTAAGAGGAGCTTTATGTGACTTATTTATCATTTCCAAGATTCCACGGACTGGCATCTGATTTGGTTCACTTATAAATAGTGTTTCGATTGAGGTAAGGCGAATAGAACCTTGCCACAATGTTTGACAGAGCATACTGTCTTGTATTATTCCGTTTGATGATGATGGCGGCGGTACTGAGATTAAAGATATGGAATAATCGTTCTTGGTTTCAGGTAGATCTGACCTTTCAAATGTACTCTTATCCAAGGAGACTTTATCCGGTGTTTCATATAACACTTTTTCAATTCTATTATGAAAGACTTTGAAACGACTTTGGAAAGTGCTGTTGCTATTTTTATGAGGCATAATATATAGAATAAAATTTTTGTGAGCTTAAGATATATATATTTAATTTATATATAGAGATAAAGATGAAATCGTCTGGTTATTTAATTAGTATTTATATAATTTTAAAAATATATATATATATACGAAAATATATGGAATTATATAAACTTTAAGATAATTAATTTACGAACTCATCTAATTAATTCTCTTATATAAGTTATCTCTCTATGTGTGGGTGTTCTTTGCAGGATGAAACTCTCTAGCTTATTTTTTTTTTTTTGACCTGTTTCCCCGCCATTTTATATAATTAGTTTCATGTTTTCCTAGGTAATTTCAAGTACAAACACTAATTTAAAGTTGGATTAAAAGTTAAATTTTAGTAGGACAAGTATATAAAGATTACGCGTCTACTTTTGTTTCATACTTAACTATACATGTTCTCGAAGAATCTTAATAGAAGCTAATTTTTGTTTTTTGTTTTTGTTTTTTTTTTTTTGAAATTCTTATTAAAAATATAAATCATATATATAGATCTGAAATTACAATTACACATGATATTTCAATTTTTATTTTTAGTTGCATGATATACTTTAAATTATTTACAGCACGTGGTTTTGAAGATATAATCTTTTTTTTTTCCCCCTTAAAGGTAAATATATATATTAAATATTTATATCTAATTTGATTTTGCTTCTATATAAACATGAATTTCATAAACTGATATGATCAAATTGTGTATAATAAAAAAAAGAAAAATTATATACTAAAACTTTTTCAACATTAAGTTTATATACGTAGTTATGAAGTATTTCATGTACAAAGGGTATAAAATTTTTTTTAAAGATTAAGTGGAAGAAAAAAAAAAGTTTATTTAGTTTCACTTGCGCACCCATATAGCCGCGGTCGAATTAACTTTTTTTTTTTATTATTATTATTATTATTTATACCACGAGTCCTATCGTTAAGTCACGAGCAATACCCTCGGAGGTCGGAACTGTCAGTTAATTTGTGTGGTAGATTTGATGTCAAAGATAAATTTAATTCATTCACAATTTCCAAGAGCGGGGGTTTACGTTTTTTAATTTTTATTTTATTTTATTTTATTTTTTTTTATCATTTAAATAATAATATTTTCTCACATTTTTTTTTTTTTGAGAATCACTCCACCCTAACTTTTAAATTTATCTCTTTCTCTCTCTCTCTCTCTCTCTCTCTTCTAATACTATGGAGCATATCAAAGTCGCTAAAGTCGACAACGTAATACTCCACAAAAGAGGAAATGTAATTCATGGCTCATTACATTTAACTACACATCATTTGATCTTTACTGTTACTAATCCTAAACCAAAAGAACTAAGGGAGATATGGATATCTTACCCAATCATATCATCCGTTCAGAGACGTACAGGTTCCGCTTATTTGACTATTTTAGATACAATGACCTTACCTGTTGAAGATAATAGTGATGATATCATCATAGATGAGATTCAAACCAATATTTTGAAATGTCTACCCAAACTATACAGTTCTGAAGGAAAGGAACTTAATCTTTTCAAAATGACAAGTATCAAGTTGAATTGTAAAGACTTCAACTATATGAACTTTGATTTCATCAATGACAAAGATTCTGCTGATGTCTATCAATCAATCATGAAACTTACTTGCTTACAAGATATTAATCAATTATATGCCTTCAACTATCAACCAAATCATGTGGAGGCAAAGTTCCAAACATGGGGGATGTATAATACAGTGAGAGAATTTGAAAGACAAGGACTCTCTTTCAAAGAAAAAGAAGAAGCAATCTCAAAGCCGTCCACCACCAATTGGAGAATCACTAATTTAAATAACAAGTATAAGTTATGTGAGACATATCCACGTACTATTATTATTCCCAAATCAATCTCAGATAACGTTGTGACACATGCATCTAAATATCGTTCTAAACAAAGAATTCCCGCCTTATCATATTATTATGCTGCCAATGGTTGTACAATTACACGTTGTTCACAACCATTATTAGGTATTCAAAAATCAAGATCTGTTCAAGATGAAAAACTTATAGATGAGATTTTTAAAGCCAGTGATATTTCAACTAAAAAGAATTTGATAATCGATGCAAGACCAACTACAAATGCTATGGCTCAAACAGCCTTAGGTGCAGGTAGTGAGAACATGGATTATTATCAGAATTGTGAAAAAATTTATTTGGGTATTGATAATATTCATGTTATGAGAGATTCTTTGGATAAATTGACTTCTATTTTACAATCAACAGATATGAATAAATCCTACAAAATCGATAGAGTACAATTGGTCAAGACCAATTGGTTGAAAAATATAAGTCTATTATTATCCTCTTCTGAGAAACTTATTAAGGCTCTTGTTTTGAACAATGCTAATTTATTGATCCATTGTTCTGATGGATGGGATCGTACATCACAGATTTCATCTTTGGTTCAAATTTGTATTGATCCTTATTATCGTACAATGGAAGGGTTCATTATTTTGATTGAAAAGGATTGGTTAAGTTTTGGACATAGATTTAATGAAAGATCGGGTCATTTGAATTCAGAATCTCAATTCTCTGATGAAACTTCAACTAAAATCAATATTAATTCTTCTTTATTAAAATTTGGAAACCATTTTAAGAAACGTAAGCATTTGAAATTCACTTCTCCAATTTTCCATCAATTTTTAGAAACGGTTTATCAATTATTGTTGCAAAACCCTAAAAGATTCCAATTTAACGAAAGATTTTTACGTCGTTTATTATACCATCTATATTCTTGTCAATATGGTACATTCCTCTTTGATAACGAATATCAACGTTTCACGGCACAAGTCCATCTTCAAAGTAGATCCGTTTGGGATTATTTTCTTTCTAGAAAGGTTGAATTTCTAAACTCAGAATATGATCTTAATGATTTGAATAATAAGGAGGATTTTATCATTCCTGATGAAAAGAAAAGTAAATGGTGGTGGCAAATATATGGCAAATCTAATGAGGAAATGAACGGCAGTGATTATCAAGTTAAGATGAGCGCTTCAAACAATGGAGAAAGTATGGAGATGAATGGATCTGTTTCAAATCTTAATACTAAAGAACAAATCAAACAACAACAAGAAGAAGAAAATACTGCTGCTACTCTACCGAATCTTGGAACAAAAGACTATTTATTTGGATTATCTTCATTGTCAAAAGAATCTCAGATCAATCTTTCGTATGAAAAACCATCTGTAGATGAAGATAATCAGTTAAGTGAAGAAGAACAAGAGATATGTAAAACGGAATTATTGTTGAAAGAGACAAAAAATTGGAAAAATTATGGGTTTAATGATGGATTATTAGAAAAAGTTAAAATAAGTAAATCAATTGCAGATATAACTAGAGGATTCCAAAGAATGGATGTTGAATAGATTAGATATATATTGTTAAGTTGAATAGAGAATAATCAACCTTTTGGTAATGTTTATTTTTTGCCGAAAAAGGATATAAGCGCGATTTGTGGAAATTATATATATTTATATATTTTTTTTTTATTTATTTGTTTGTGTACATTTTAAAAGGGGGGGAAAAACAAACAAACAAAAAAAAAAGGTAAACAATCAATAAACCCACCGCCCCCCTTTTTAATTTCAAACTAAATATCAATCGATTATACTGGAACTTGTTTACACTCAATTGCCTGCAAGACAAAATTGTTTTTGTTTTGTTATTTTTTTTTTTTTTGATTTTTTTTTCAAATCTCATAGTGCCATGTCATGGCTCTCCTAAGCAAAAGTCTGATAGCTCCAAGTGAAAGAAACCAAGATATACAAAAGGAAACACATACAAGAAATAAGATACTTGCCCAGAATAGAGCCCTTGCAAAGAAGAATTCATCACTAATGGGTAAAATTAGTGAACTTGAGGGCAAAATGTCTGACCTTATACAAGAAAACTTAGCATATAGACATGCTCAAGCAAATGCCGAGGATAGTAAAAGAAAGTGGCTTGCAGAAAAGCTTAATATCATAGAAGAAAGCACTTTACAAAGATTTGAAGAAATGTTTCAGATGTTTTCCAATATCAGAGCAAATGAGGGGCTTCCCAGCTCTAATATTTCAATGTCTAACTTATTAGATATCACCAATACTCCTATCTCTGATAAAACTGTCTCCTTCGATAGTCTTAAGACGCCAAAGAACGCTACTGGGGTTTCTGATGGAAGAATAATAAGAAGAAGAAAAAGTTCAAGACGACAATCCTTTTACGTTCCAAGTGACCCAGCAAACGAAGAAAAGGAGAAAGGAATTTTAATAAAGGGAGATATTCCTTCACTTATATATCCTGACGAGAACAAACAAGATCAAGTCATGTCTGTCAATGATTCAAGTGTGAGTGATGATGATCATCAGGATGTGGCTGATAATGTTGACTCCAGTCATGAAAGTTCAAATAATTCTCCTCATGTTCAAGAATCCTATAAATGTGAAGTCTCCAAATCTCCAATAAAGAGACAAAGTAAAACGGATGATAATGATGATATTATGAAGATCTTGAATATTCCTGTAATGTATCAACCAATAGAACCAAAGTCAACTCCACTTCTGAAACCAGAAGAAGTCGAACAAAAGATATCTAATTCACCGATGAAACCAGAGTCATCCGTATCAGATGTGGACACACAGATATCATTGTCAAGTACTTTATCCCCTGTTAAAATTCCTGCTCAGCAAGTAATAAAGCCACATGCACCTAAGTTACAAGTATACAAAGATCAAATGGATCCTCCAACTAAGGAAATATCAATTGAACTATCTGATTCTTCCCCTATAAAGAAACCATTCAAAAAGACCTTATCTCCACGGGTGATTAAAGATCAATCTCTTGTCTCAAAAACAGTTTCACCACCTGCTTCACCTATAAAAAAACAAAAGAATAAGAAGATTTCAAGTGTTGATGTTATAGAAAAAACAGTTGTTTCTCAAAATGAGGCACAACCCATTGAAACAAAGAAGAAGAAAAGGTCTGCCTCAAATGCATTTTTAGATGAATCTTCGATATCAACCGGAAGATCATCTAGGACAAGAGGTACAAGAGTTAGTTATGTTGAGCCTCCTTTACGTTCAAAATTAAGAAGAGAGTCTGCTGGATTTGTTTCTGCTGTCGCTGATAACGCTTTTTGTCACTTCAACAAAGCAACATCATCAAGAGAGACTTCTCTGAGTTCAACACCAGAACCATCTGTGATCAAAAAGTCTCCAAAAGATACACCTATGAACTCACGTCCATCAAGCTCTAGGAAAGAGACTGATAAAAATGATTTAGAACAAGATCTTGCACTTCTTCCACAAAGTCCAATAAAGGTAACTAGGATCAAATCGAATCAGATTCAAGTAGAACAAGATCAGACAGAAAAGATGCTGACAATACGGAGACCTTTGTCGTCGTTGAGTAAGAATATGAACAAGAACAAGCCCACTGATATCCTTAAACCTTTGTCTAAAAGTCTTACCCCTGACCTGTCAGTTTTCGATTTAGTTGAAGAAAGTGCTGTTGGTGTTCCTAAAACTTATAATAACACCAAAAATGAACTAAGTAGTGTTGGAAGAAAGAAGTCGACTGGAAGACGTAATAGTAGTTTACTATAAATTTGCTACAAAAAAAAAAGAAACATTCTAAAGATTTATAATTTATAAATATTAATAATATACTGAGCTAATTATATTTGTAATCAAGCAATAATAAAAACAATCCCAGAAGAAAGGCAACAAACATAACGCTTTTAGCAGCAGTATTTCCTGATTTTTTGTTTCTCTTCAAGATTTTGTTACCTTCTTTCAAATCTAATTCAGTCATATCAAAATCATTAAGTAAATTATTAATACTCTCCGATTGTAATTGCAAATGACTAGCTAATTCAGTTTCCATTTGAGAAATCTCCATAACGGACTTATGAATTTTTTCCACTTTCACAAGATCTTCAAGCTTTGAGTTTAAAAGATCTGAATTTTCAGTTTCCAATATCTGTATTTGTTCCTGTGTTAATTGAGTTATTGTTTCTTGTGTATGTTCATGATGAGGTTCATTAATAAGAGAATATTTGGCATCATGTACATTAATCGAACTCAATCTTAAATCATTGGAAGCATCAATGTCTCTTCTTCTTGATAATCGAATTTCTTGCATTTCCAATAAAAATTTAGATGTTTGTTTCAATTGGAAACTTAATGATAAAAGAATCCCCTTTCTATGAGAATTCACAGCAGATGATTGCGATTGATTAAAACGGAAGAAAGATTTAGAATCCACTCTTTTGTTTTCATAATTCTCCAAATGTCTTAACCGTTCATTATATTGTCTTAATTGAATTCTAGCATCTGAATCTATTTGGTCTCTTTCATTCTCATTTAACGCCACGCAATCATCTTGATCCGTATCTTCACTACGATACTTCCCTGTATCGTTGATCAGATAACGAGTTTTAATACTATGAAGAAATCCGTATAGTTCGAGAATGTGATTGTAAAGATCTGTGGATTCTGTGATAAATGTATCTGGAATAAATTGGGAAACTGTTTCAAGATTGATTCTTTGTATACCTTGTTCTTGTTCGAATTGTATCACCAATTCAGTAAATTTCTCTGTGAGATTACCCATATTCAGTTTTTTTTTTTCTTCTTCTTCTTTAGTTTCTTAATTGAAAATGGTATTGTTTTGTTCCTGATATTTGTGAAGGAATAACGTGTGGTTTAATTATTACATGGTTTTAATAAGACAGAATTACGGGCAAAAAAAAGGCAAAAAAAAAAAGCATAACATAACATTTAGTATCACTAGTTTCCTATTTTGGATATTTTCTTTAATTTTTTCGCCACGCAAGGTACTTTGGACGAGTTTCTCTCCATACATTTTACATGAATGAACTTCATTAAAAGATAGATTTTAGAATCACATTAATTCAGACACACTAATTTGATACATATACACGTATAATGGCTCCAATCGTCAAGAGAGATGACCTTATTGTCAGATATATTCACACCCCACCAAAGGCCGAAAGCAAAGGTTCTGCTATGATTTCTCAAAGTATGCCAATGGCTGCTTTATTCATGAAGAACAAATTATTATCTTGGTTCGCCTTACTTAACGGTGTTTCTGCCTACTTAAACAAGCTTCACGGTGCTCCACTTGCCGAAGATCAAATGAACCCTTTGTTGACCTTGGCTATGGCTGTCTTGGGTATCTCTGTTTGTTACTTTGACTTAGTGTTCCCAGCTTCTTCAGGATTCGTTCAAAAGAAAGCTATTGATCAAGTAGCTGAAGGTATCAGTTCTACAGTTGCTGCTGCCGCCGCAGCTACTGGTAACTAGGTTATTTTTCATGGTTATTCGAAAAACTTGTATTTAATTAATAGCTATAAATATTATTGATATATATATATATATTTATATATATATATTTACCAAATAAAGCTCGTTAAATGATTTTTATTTGAACAACAAGTTATATGCCTTAATGTGGATTAATAATTCAAGAGAAATATTTCTATTCGACTTAACATTAAAATATATGACCTAATAAATAAACACCTGGACCATCAAATTGATTATGAAGCTGATGGATGATGATATGCAATAAACAACTAAATTGAAAGGGCTTATGACACTCTAAATGAAACTTTAATACCTTCACTGAAATTCCCAAAAATAAAAGAGCTAGCGAAGAAATTAAAAAAAACACAGTTAGATATATTAGCAGCTTCATTCAGTACCAATGTCTTCATTCCAGTCAGCTGGTCTTTCGTTGATGAAGTTGGCCATTAAGTCCTTGCATTCCTGGTTATCCATATTGACAACTTCAACACCTCTTTGTCTCAAATAATCTTCTGCTCCAAGGAAAGTGGTATTTTCACCAAGAACAACTCTTTTAATACCGTACATGATGATTGCTCCAGTACACATATCACATGGAGATAAAGTAGTATACATGGTACAACCCTTGTAGATTCCACCATTCAATCTACCAGCGTTTTCTAAGGTGGAGATCTCACCATGTAAAGTAGGAGATCCCTTTTGGAATCTCATGTTGTGTCCACTGCCTAAGATACGACCATCTTCATGGATCAAAGCACCACCAATTGGAACACCACCTTCAGAAAGACCTATATTGTTTGTATGTTAGTATTCAAAGTCCTTTGGATTAACAGTCGTTGTCTCAAAAGATGGAGCAAAAAAAAAAAAAACACAACACACTTACCTTTCTTAGCTTCTTCAATGGCAAGAGCCATACCTAAATTATCGTCGAAAGCCATTATTATTATATATGATAGATCTGTGAAAAAAAAAAAAAAACTTTGTGATTAGAACAATATTAAAATAATTAAAATAATAATATGTCAATGGTTAATAAATCTTGTCCGATTTAATTTTTTTTTTTAACAAGGACACTTTTCATACAAAAAAAAAATATCAAGATTCAATATTTTCGATAAGAAAATATACATACAAACAAAGAAAAAAAAGATGAGAAAGAGAGAAGACCGTTTTGGGATAAAACCGTTGAGATGATGGCTCGTTTCTTTTTCAAGCACGGCAGGGTCCGAAACTGTCTCTTGGAAATTTTGGAAAGTTAATAAATGGGTTTAACTGATTTAGGAAATATATGATTACGTATTATGATGATTTATAAATTATAACGTATTTAAGCATGAAGTATAACATCATGTGCTATCTTGTTCAACCCTCCACGCATATTTGTTTATGCTTTTGGTTAGATGATCATTCCAGGAGTTGTTTGGGAACTTTAAATTTCGCAGTTTCCGTAGTATTTGTGATCCAAGAATTTATAATATAAGATCACGTGTTGAACATCAGTAACGCTCGCCAGTAGGCACGTGATATTACTATTGTTGAGGTTAGTAAAAGATTACCCGGTCCGATCAGGTAAAAAAAAACGAAGAAAAAAACCGTCCCGAACAGGAAAATTCAGGTTGTACAACTTGAAGGGATATTCAAGCGCGCGTATGTGTGGGAAAGTTGAGCTTTTCGTCGAAAAGAAAAGGAAGGCGAAAAAAACACAGTGTTAAATCTGTAATCAATCATATAATAAGTAATTTAAAATTAATTGCAAACTTTTTTTTTCCATACACAAACAACACTTTTTTTTCTCAAAAGAAAAAACTTATACACAAGCAATGTCCGCCTTAGATAAATCCCTTGATGAAATCTTATCTGAAAAGCCAAAGAGAAACTTAAACAACAGAAAGAGAGCCACTGTTGGTAACTCCAAGGTTGGTAAAGCTTCCTCTACTGGTAAGCCAAAGGGTAAGGCCGCTTCTGCCACTACTCCAAAGAAGGGTAATAACAACTCCCGTAGTTCTCCAAAGTCTTCCCCAGCTTCTGTTGGTACTGATTCCAAGCAAGTTATCGATGTTTCTTACGCTACTAAGGTCAACGTTTACAACTTGCCAAAGAACATTAAACAAGATGCCATTAAAGTATGTTCATTCATTGAGGTTTAAAAGATAACCCACCCACTTTTCTTATTATGTTGATGGATTATAAATATCTGAGACAGTCATATCTTGTCAAAGAGCTAAGGATTGAGTGAAGTTGAGCTTCTGTCGAGAATTGTCCCTCTGTTCCCTATTCAAAGTTTACAACTTTGACTCCAATGGATCCTACAATTGCTTTTCTTGGTTTCGGCGTGTCTGATACTTATTACTACTGACAGAATCAGTTCCTATCTATCTCTCTCTCTCTCCTGACCCTCTAATGATTTCAACGTTCAGAGATTTATCAAAGGCTTTTATTTCATATGATGGCTTTCCATGAGTTCCTATTCAAGTCTCATTATTTTGTTTTATTAGGAGTATTTTTTTTTCTAATGGGAGGTTCATCGATTGCAAGTGTTTGTGTGGATTATTAACAGGGACTTGAACTGTAATAGAAACAAAAAAATTTATGATTTTTTTTGCCTCTATCAATTTGGTTTGTCTTAGGATATTAAAGAACTTTTAAGATTCTAATAGGGTTTGTTCTCATATTTTTGTGGAAGATACACATACCTATGGCTTAGAATTTTTTTTGTTTACCAAATGAGGGTTTTTTTTTATAAGATGGCTATTTTTTAACTGGATTGTTCATAAAGATGTATTCATCGATTGTTGACCTTTCCTAATCAAAGTACTCATCTTGTTGTTGATTCTTTCATTGTTTTTGATCATCTTATATACATGTGGTACTGTTCTACATGTTTTTTTAAGATGAAAAATCAACTATGAATTGACACTGTTCTTTTTTTTGTTCTTCTGCTAAGCCAACAACACATTTGCATGAGATTGAAGGTGATCTGATCAATCAGCTGTCGTACCAGAAAGATTTAATGAAGCCCCATCAGAAAAGAAAGTCAGATAAATCTCTTTCGTCTCTCAGATTTTATCTCCATTATCCATTTTATCAATTAGAGGTTTTTTTTAGCTAGTGCTCACATATTAACATTTTTTTATAGGATTTCTTCTCTTCCGAAGTTGGTGGTGTTCAATCTGTCTCTGTTAGTTATAACGAGAAAGGTCAATCCAGAGGTATTGCTACTGTTTCTTTCAAGTCCTCCATTAACGCCAATAAGGCTGTTGAAAAGTACAACGGTGCTCCAATTGACCAAGATGGTAAGAAATTAAGATTAGAATTGATCGTCGACCCAACTAAGAAGCCATTAGCTGCTAGAATTGTCGCTAATGCTATCAAGTCTAATACCCCAGCTGCTAAGAAGGCCAAAGCTGCTAAGACTAAGCCTGCTGCTGCTGCTGCTGGAAAGAAGCAAGATGCTGTTGTTAAGAAGACAGCTAACAAGAAGCAAGCTGGTGCTAAGAAGAACAAGAGACCTGCTAAGAAGTCCATCGAACAATTAGATCAAGAAATGACTGATTACTTTGAAAACAAGGCTTAAACAGTTTTTTTTTCTTAGTCTTTCTTTTTATTGTCTTGTTGTTCATTCTTTGTTTGATCTTCGTAAATATTTACTCTTGTTCTTTATTTCTTGTAAGCTAATTTTAGCTGTTTGTCATTATATTTGTTGCCTTTTAATTTTTAAAAATTTGTTACATGTTTTTAATTATCTTTTTGTTTCCTTGTACTTTCTAATTTATTGAAAAATAGAAACGCGAAAAAAAACATTGAAAAAGTTAAAGAATGGACGAGTCCGGAGTCGAACCGGAGACCTTCTGCATGCTAAGCAGACGCGCTACCAACTACGCCACACGCCCGTCAATTCTTGGCAGAAAATTTCTGAAAAGGTCCTAGTCTTGCAGATAAAGTAAATAGTCACGTGAATTGAGTAAGAAAGTGTTTTTTTTTATTTTTTTCTTTACCTTTACTTAGATTCAAACTGCGCAAAAATCAATCTATCTATCTATTAACCAATTATAAGGTATGTATGTTCTGTGTGTTTTTTTTTTTGTTGTATTATTAATGTTTACTAAAGAACTTTTAAAGATTATGTGTTATATTTAAATTTCACAGATTTGCAAGATTAAAAACCTTATCAATGATCTGATTTTTCATTTGTTTTACGATTTTTTTTTTCGGCACCAAACACCATTATAGGAACATGCTGCTCTGCGCGAAAGTGGAACAAATTGCAACTCCATCTGACTCAACTAATATACATATATATATATATTAATTACTTTTTAATAATTTAAGATAGTAATATTAATAATTGAACGATTCCTTCTTTCTAGTACTTTCACAAGATCCTTTCAATTATCAATTTGTTGACATACTGCCATAGAAATTCTATATTATATTCGATTGTGCGTGTGAGAAGGGGGAACAGCATATAATAAAACTGACATTTTATTATTTTTCTATATTTTATTGTCCTAAATCTCAAAACAAACAAAATAAAACAAAAAAAAAAATGACACAACCAGAAGTTCACCAACTGTTAGCAATCCAATCACATGTCACCCATGGGTATGTTGGAAATAAATCCGCCACGTTTCCTTTGCAATGTCAAGGATGGGATGTGGATGTTTTAAACACGGTTAACTTCTCCAACCATACTGGTTATGGTTCAGTCAGGGGAACGAAGATCACTTTAGAACAAATCAAGGATCTATACTCTGGTATCAGTGCCATAGGCATCCGCTACGAGGCATTGCTCACGGGTTACACACCAAATGATGAAATATTAAAGTACGTTGCGGAGATAGGAAGCGATATTAAGAAGTTGAACCCTGATTGTCTTTGGCTTTTAGACCCTGTCATGGGAGATGAAGGTACGCTCTATGTTAGTGAAACCGTGATTCCTATCTATAAAAAGATACTGAAGCAAGGGTTAGTGGATATAATAACGCCCAACCAGTTTGAAGTGGAATTGTTGGTAGATTTTAAAATCACCAGTGTGAAGACCTTGAAAAAGGCCCTTCTTAAAATCCATGAGATATATGGTATCAAGAATATTGTTATATCTTCATTGACTCTTGATGAAATCCCAGGGGTTATTGTCACTGTCTGCTCACAGAGCGACTGTAAGGGAAAGATATCTTCCAACTATTTCCAAGTTCCAATCATTCAGTCGTATTTCACAGGGGTTGGAGATTTGTTCTCCGCATTGTTAATCGCCAGAGTCTTCAAATACCGCAAAGCAGATTCTGAAGATTACTTGATAAACTCTGTGAATGAGGTTCTGTCAATCATGGCTCATGTTCTAAGGGCTACATCAAACTATGCGAAATCTAAATTTGGGGGAACAGTTAAATCAAAAATGGGATCTGCTGAGACAATGAAATACTCGGAATTAAGATTGATCGAATGCCGTAATTATTATGAGTCTAATGAGAAGAATTTTAAGAGTTTTTTACTTTAAATAATATTAATATATATATATTATCTTTCCAAGTTAATTTTTTTTTGGTGGTTTAACTTCGGATAAGTGACAGCACAAATATCCGAGACGGATAAATCACGTGCGAGATTTTTTTTTTTTTTTTTTAAAAAAAAAACAAAAGTTGGACGCTGGGTTTATTTTGACCGCGCGCGCTGGTGGCGAATTTTAATCAACACAAAAACAAAAATAAAGAAAAACAAATAGTATACGATTTATTTATCAAAACCA
The DNA here is from genome assembly GCA_018343995.1 of Waltiozyma sp. UFMG-CM-Y6624. Lineage (NCBI taxonomy): Eukaryota > Fungi > Ascomycota > Saccharomycetes > Phaffomycetales > Wickerhamomycetaceae > Waltiozyma > Waltiozyma sp. UFMG-CM-Y6624. Next base: position 26,183 of record JADIOT010002614.1, read on the forward strand.
AAGGAGAAATAAGATAATCAATCCTAATCTTTTTATCATTTCCCCCTCTCCTTCCCTTGCTATAAAAGATGAGCTACCTACAGAATGAAATTTCACAGACTGTACACCTTCAGAAATTGAATCAGCTTCAGCAACAACAAACACAACAACAAACTCAGACAGCAAACAATGGGTTCAATTCTCCACAGATTCCTCAAAATCGTTCAAGCACTCAATTCAATCTCCTACAGCAACAGCAAGCAAACCAACTAAGACAACAGCAGCAGCAGCAGCTTCAGAATCAACTACTTAACCAACAACAACAACAACAATCACAAGCATTTCTTTCTCCTCAAGTGACCACTATCAAAGAGGTATGGAGTGATAATTTCCATCAAGAATTCAATATAATAAGGCAATTGATCTCGCAGTATAATTATGTATCCTTTACAACTGAATTTCCAGGGATTTTAGCACGTCCAATAGGTGTTTTCTCATCTACTAGCGATTATCATTATCAAACTTTAAGAACAAATGCAGATCTATTAAATCTTATTCAATTTGGAATTTCCTTATCTGATGCTAATGGTAATAAACCAGACACGATCCATTCGACATGGCAATTCAATTTCAAGTTTGATCTTCAAAGGAAAATGATATCTAATGATGCTATTGAATCCTTGATGAAAACTGGGATTGATTTCAATAAACATGCTACGTTTGGTATTGAACAATTTGAATTCGCTGAATTATTGACATCTTCTGGATTAGTCTTGTTACCACATGTTCATTGGGTTTCGTTCCATGCTGGATATGATTTCGGATTTTTGATTTCTATGCTTACAAATAATCTAATGCCTATGAAAAAAGATGAGTTTCTTTTAAAATTAAAGTCATTTTTCCCCTTATTATTAGATTTGAAGATTTTATCTAAAGGTGTCAAGGATAATTCTTTAAAAATTTCATTGGAAAGTTTGGCTGAGGATTTAAATATTCCAAAGTTACCAAGTTTCATCACTTCAGGTGGTCAAGCTTTATTAACTAACTTGTGTTTGATGGAAATTAGAAAAAGATACCCAGATCTTAGTAAATTTTTAGGTGCTATTCATGGTTTATCCAACGATAATTCTGATTCTTTATCTTTCAATCAATTCCAAATTCAAAACTCAACTTCACAACAAATCAACAATAACCAATTACAGAACAATGGTATGATGCCTCCACCTCCTCCAAATTTATCAAACGGTAACAACAATAATAATAATAATAATAATAATACTAATATTATTAATCAATTTAATCAGTTATTAGGTGGAAACCATGAGATCAATTAGATTCACAATGATATATAGAGCTCCTAATTAGAATGGTATATTTAATATATATATATCGGTACTATAAATGGAATAATCAACCCGGGTTCAAATGACAGACGCCAATATACGAAAACAGTAAATTTCGCGTGAGATTTTAAAATTGAGCCAATAAGGTTGGATGAAAATCAAATTGTTTCGCATACATTTCAAAAAAAAATGTGTGTGTGTGTGTGTTAGGGGAAATTTTCGAAATAAGAAAACAACAGATAAAGAATAAACTTATTATCTGTTTTGTTCCACCATATTATATATAAAACTATTATTATTATTATTTTTTTTTCATATTCACAATAATGTCCACTCACACTTCTATTGTTAAAGCCGGTGACTTCATCCTAAGAACCCCATTATTAAGATCCATCTTCGTCCCAACCGCTCACTTCTTTGTCAAACAAGCTGGTTACAGAGAAATTGGTTTAAAATTAGATGATTTAATCTTTGATGAAACTCCAATTGTTCAAAAGGCTTTATCCAGATTACCAGCCAAGGAATCTTATGCCAGAAACTTTAGAACTTTAACCGCTGCCCAATGTGCCATCACTCATCATTTATTACCAAAGGAACAATGGGTCAAGGCTGAAGAAGACACTCCTTACTTATTACCATACTTGTTAGAAGTTGAAGCTGAAGCTGCTGAAAGAGAAGCTTTAAACAACATTACTGTCTAAGTTGAGATAAAAGGAGAGTTTTTATGATGATAACGAAAAAAAAACCGTGTGTGTATATTCTTAGTTTTCGGGTTTTTGTTAAAGAGTATATGTTAATTAAGAAAAATAAACTTCTTTAATGAAATATATATATATAAATTATTATTATATTGATATATATATAAGTGTTCTTGTTCTTTTTTTTTTAATAGTGATATTCATCAGTTGGTTGACCATGAGTATTTGGGAACCCTAAAGTCTTCAAGATTTCCAAAGGACCATCAGTGGTTATTAATTCTTTCAACTCGTCATTCTTAGCCAACATTAAACCTGTGTAACCAGCTGAATTAATTCCCAATTTTTCCTTATAAATAGGACTAGATCTTGGTACCAACATCATCCATTTCTTAGTGAAGATGACATTATAAGCGATATCGACTTCAGCATCTCTAACAATGGTCAAAGTTCTCTGTAATAAGGAAGAAAAAGCCATAGCCAAGTATTCTTCATCAAATAACTTGTCACCACGTTGAAGAGGAAGAACAAAATGAGCAAATGGTAACTTGGAGTCTTGTAATGGTTCCTTATTGGCATTAGCAATAAATGGATCATCCTTAGAAGAAATAAGAGCAGGGAATGGATTGAATCCATCTGGATATTTAAGAAATTGTAAATGTTTATGAGGTTGAGAAGCACCTGAATTTTCACCACAATTATAAAATGCAAAGAATTTTCCATTAGATTTAGAAGATTTTTCCAATTTATCCAAGATTTTCATGGAAGCCAGAAGTTCTTCTGGATTCAATGGTGAATTTTGAGACTTGAATTCTTTGGTGGTTAAAAGAAGATGATTTGGAGTTATTGGGAATTTGTTTAATAAAATATTAAATCTATTTGCATAGTTGGCAAGAACAGTTAATTCAGGATCTGGATTAAGGAAAGGGTTAAAGTCCTTTGGTCTTTGGATTTGTTCTGGAGCATCTTCAGATGTTGGTTTTGAAGCAAGAGAGGTCAATAATGTAAGATTGAATTGATATTCAGTTTCTTCATCTTCAATGATTTGAGATGTGGAATCAGTAAAGATAATTTCTCCAGATTCAATTCCCTTTTGATACTTAGAGTTGATGAGTTCTTCAAAGTTCTCTGGTAGTTCGAATTGGGACATTTTGTTACGAATCTTTTAAATAATAATAAAAAAAATTGTTATTTTTTTATTAACAATGGTTTAAAGAAGAAGTTTCTATTAAAAAAAAAAACAATTAAGATTAAATGTTTTTAACTTTCGATTGTTTCATCATGTGACAAAACCAAAGATTGTAATCCAGGGCTTGAAACCCGACAGGTTCGGGCAATTTTCGCGATCTCTTCCCAACAAACTTATAAATAAAAAAAAATTTCCCGATAAAAAAAAAATGATCGCGCGCCGCCGCGGCCAGTGTGGAATTCAATAAGCATTTCCCCAGGTAGTCCTTTTCTTCTACTAAGTCTATTTATCAATCTGAGATCAATTATACTAATCTATTTTTTTTTTTTTTTTAGTAAGTTGATATTCAATTTGAGTTATTACTGATATATATATATATATATATTCAGGGTTTTTTTCAATAAAAACAATTCGAGTTTTACCAATTCTAAGCGTGCCTCTAACGATTACCTCTCTACTCCCCCACTTGCATCTCAAAAGGCAAAACCTATTTTATTTTCCAGGCAAGGTCTCTCTCTGTGTGTGTATCAAGGGGGAGCGCGCTCTCCTGTGCCTAGAAGGGGAGGTTTTTTTTTAATTTTTATTTTTATTTTGTTAAACGAAGCAAATGATTACTTACCAACAATCAGTTGAGGGTATTGATGTGACCTTTTTTGTGTGTGTAATTTCTCATCAATTTATCAGCAATTTTTTTCTTTGTATTCAATTTTTTGTTTTTTTGGGGGGATTGATAATCAAAATAAAAAATTAATTTGCGGCGGCAATCTATTGTTTAAAGCCTTTCTCTCCCCCTCTTCAATATTTCTTGCTTTAATTACTAAGAATTTACAGCTGTTATATATTCAGGGCGTTCAAAATTTATAATTAAAAAAAAAAAAAATTTATTGTTTACAGTTTACCACCCTTTATAAAAAGAAAAAGATAAATTTCCTCCCTTAATTGAACAATTCATTCAAACCCCCTTTCATTATATATATATATATATATCTTCAAATATGTCTACGTTCAACTCTCAATTGAATACACCCATCACATTAGATTCAGGTACTTTAAGTAACAAGATTCTTAATCCAGGGGCTATTCAAATCAATTTTAATGGTGCCTTCATTGTTGACGATGTTCTATATGAAGATTCTGAACAAGCCCCAGAAACAAATGATATTGCCTTACCATTTCAAACACATGAGATCTCTCATATTGCCATTGATATTGGTGGATCTTTAGCCAAAATTGTTTACTTTACATCAAATAAATCCATCAACAACTCTGAAGAAGATTTAGGTCCTAGAATAAATAGGAAATTGATACATGATAATAACAGTGATACTGGGTCAGAAGATTCAAGTCATTCTTTAATAGACCAAGGCGGTAGATTAAATTTTTACAAAATAGAAACAGAACGAATTGATGAATTTATTGAATTTATTAAGAAATTAATGAGATTTTATGGGAAAAAAATTCATATTGTTGCCACAGGTGGTGGTGCCCATAAATTCCACGATAAAATAAAGCAAGAATTAGATGTTGAAATTACAAAAGAAGATGAAATGGAATGTCTTATAGTAGGACTTGATTTCTTCATCACGGAAATCCCCAATGAAGTCTTTCTCTATTCAGAAACAAATCCTATGCAATTCGTCAATGATAATAAAGCATCAAACATATATCCATATCTTTTAGTGAATATTGGTTCAGGGGTTTCCATGGTCAAAGTCATAGGTCCATCTGATTTCATAAGAGTTGGTGGTTCTTCATTAGGAGGTGGTACTCTTTGGGGTCTTCTTTCTCTTTTAACAGAAGCCAATTCTTACGATGAGATGTTGGGTAATGCTATTGAAGGTGATAATTCTAATGTTGATATGCTTGTTGGTGATATCTATGGTTCTGATTATGGTAAAATTGGATTGAAGTCTTCAATCATTGCTTCTTCATTTGGTAAAGTTTTCCAAAAACAAAACGGAACTGATATAGAAACAAGAAGATCCAAATTTTCTCAAGCTGATATTTCGAGATCTCTTCTTTATGCAATTTCAAATAATATTGGACAAATTGCATATCTTCAAGCTAAAATCCATGGGTTAGAAAAGATCTATTTCGGTGGTTCTTATATCCGTGGTCATCCTCAAACTATGAATACGTTAAGTTATGCCATCAATTTCTGGAGTGAAGGGAGAAAGAATGCTTATTTCCTTAGACATGAAGGATATTTAGGCTCAGTGGGTGCCTTTTTAAAGGGTCAACCTATGGGATGGGGTAAACGTAAAAATTCTGTCAGTCTCAATAAAGATGATGTTTCTGAAGCTTTAAAAGAAGTAAAAGAACGATTATCAGGATTGGAAGTGAGTCAATGATATATACAAAAGAGGGCAGGTCCGTTTTGTTTGTTTTCTTTTTCTTTTTAAATATATATATATATTAATCATGAAAAAGAAGAAGAATTTTGACTTAATATACATTTAGAAAAGCTTTTAATAATAAATTATATCCAAAAAAAAAATCCTTAAACAGAATATGTTTTTCTTTGAACACTAGCATTAAGATTTTCATAAGTTCTAACCCAAGGAACAACCAATGATTTCCCACCTTTCCATTCTCTTTGAAATCTCCATTTATTTGAACTAGTCATTTCCACCAATTTAGAAAGACATCTCATATAACTTTGATCAAAATTAGCATTTTTCTTGAAAAGTTCCAAATTATAAATATTAAGAATAACTTGACATTTGGCATCATAAAGACAATCAATCAAATTGATAAATCTATTGATATCATCTTTTTGTTTATCTTCTTGAAATTCAGGAACAGAATCAATGATAAATGTATGGAATTGAGTTGTCAATGAAATAAAATCACTTAAAGAATAACGATTCTTACATAATTCGTTGAATTTCAAAAAAACAATTCCCTTATATTGAGCTGAAACTTTTAATTGACGACCATATGAACTAATTTTATTTGTTGGTTTGAAAAGATGTAAAGGGATTTGATGATTTATCAACAATTTCTGTTTGAATTGATTATTAGTTTTTTTAAAATAAAGAGATGATGATGATGATTCATTAGAAGAATTGGTTAATTTGTTTAAGGAATCAAATCTATAATTATTATTAGATTGCATTTTAATATAAGAACAACGTTTGTTAATAATATTCATTAATGTTCCATTTCCAGAAACTGTAGCACTTGAACTAGTTGTAATTAAAATTCCACCAAGTTTAAAGAAATACATGAAAAGAATCTTCATGATTTTTAAACTTGTAAGATCAGAATTCAATTGATTGAAACCATCAATCACTAAAATTGTATTTAATTTCATCATCTTTTCAGCCACTTGGAAAAGAATAATTTCATCTTTAAATTGATGAGTAGTATTCCTTTGGTTTAAATAAGTGGAATTGATCTCATAATATAACCAAGATACAAAATTGTTGAAAGACCATTGTTTTTTGGAATGATAAGGTAAAGAATCCATAAACATATTTACAAGCATTGATTTCCCAGATCCAATTCCACCAGTAAGATAAAGACCCTTTGGAGCTTTCATTGTTTCTAATTCATCTTCATTAGAAAGAATCTTAATCAATTGTTTGCAATCATTTGATTTGAAAATTTTAGAATAAAGAGAATTAAATTTTTCACTTTGTGGATTATGAATATTATTTAATTTATTAATCACTCTATTAATCTTGATTTGATTTTGAAGTTCAGGTTGATAATCTTTCAATTGATAATAAAGTTTCTGAAGTTCCATGGCAATATGAAGTTGTGAAACATCTGGTTGAATTAATCCAAGAGATATTTGAGTCTTGTATATAACTAATGGATCTGTAATTGAAACAGATGTAGAATATTGTTTAAAAATGGTCCTTAAAGGATGGGACAACCTGTTTGAAATTAAAAACATATATATGAATATGTTGAATCTCTATATTTTTTTCTTTCTTTTAAGTATTCGTAATATTTTTTTATTTTATTTTATTTTATTTTTTTTTTTATAAATATATATATATAATTATGTATATATATTTATTTATTTATGTGATAAGAACATGGCCTGATATTTTCACCTGAAAAAAAAAAATGCAGTAATTCAACTTTATTAAATTTTAAAAATGGGGTGTGAGATACGCTTAT
>JADIOT010002615.1:0-57288 GCA_018343995.1 Waltiozyma sp. UFMG-CM-Y6624
ACACTACTTATTGTCCAATCCCTGAAGAAACTACTAGTGCTGGTACAGCTACTGTTACTGTTGGTGGTACTGAAACAACCGTCATCACTATTACCTCCTGTTCTGACCATGTCTGTACTGAAGTTCCAGTCACAACCACCATTATTGATAATGGTAACACCGCCACAACTTTGACTAAAACTAAGACTAGCACTGACGGTGAGATTGTTATGACTACTACCGACTCCAATGGTGAGACTTTCACCACCACCTTTACTACCACGTTTACCACGACTCCAGGTACTGCTGCTACACCAAAGACCGCTACCACTCCATATGCTACTGGTACAACCACTATTGATGCCGAAGAGGGTACTACTCAAGTCGGCACCACTACTATCATCAGCTCTGGACCAGATGGCCAACTCACTACCTCAACTTCAATTGGAACTACCTCCACTTCTAGTGGCGTCATCACCACAATCGAAGAAGGTGCTGCTATTAATATAATGACAGGTTGTGGTAGCTTGTTGCTTTCTTTATTATTGGTTTCCTTGGATTTCATGTTCTAATATGATTTCTGTTCTTAATGGTGTTAAAAATGGCTTTTTGTGAGTATTTTTTCACCTCAATTATTTCTATTGATCAACCATTTTTTTTTTTCAAATGGATTAGATCCTTGTTCTTTTAATTTCTCTTGCTGTCGACTACTGAATTTTGTTTTCATATGAGGAGGCATGCTTTATTTTGTTTCATGATCTTTTTAAGATAAAAGTTGTTTTCAACTTTGGACTTTATATATGCATTTATTTTCAATACATATATTACCTTTTCCAATATAAATATGCTATACCTTAGATTTTGCGCATGTAGGCTTAATAAATTATTATATGTGATTAGTAAGCATAAAAGATTTTTTGGCCGCATCTGATTATATTTAACTGCGAGAAACTTTACCTATTTTTAGTGAAAAAAGTTTTCCTTCTTCATTAGAAGATTCCATAATTTCATGCAAGTTTAAATTAAAGAAGCAAAACGGATTAATCAAGGCTTGTCGCGCTTTTGAAAATTGAAGTAGGTCATTTTTGTATAAGCTATATAGGTTCGATATCTCACAAAGCTTGAAAGTGTATAATTTATTATCCTTCCTAGTGTTATAGAGCATAGTCCTGTATTGTGTCACGGCCCTGGATTGCCTATCTATTCTAGAATATGCAACAGCGTAGCAACCTTCACTGGTATAAATAGGGCTTAGATCTCTATTCTCAAAACACACCATCTCATATACGTTATATATTATTTATATGTCAAGTCGAAATTAGACAATACACATTGTCAAAAGCTAGTATTTGTTAAAATATATGTTCAATATTATGTACCTTGCTATAAATAAATCATTTTATACCTTTGCTATAGACCCCATTCACTGAAAAAATAGGAAAAAAAATTGCTGAATATGATTACAAAAATCTATAGTCATCGTCGTCATCACCACCAATGTAGTTTATCAAATCCTCTTCCTGCTTAATATCATAACTCTCGTGTAGAAAAGTATCATCAGAACTCAATGAATTTATACGCTGCGTGAAGGTTTGTGAAACCAAATCAATCCTTTTTTTCATGATTAGTTCCTGATCCAAAATAATAGGCGAATTATCCTCTTGAACAATAATATCATCAATGTTAATGGTATTGTCATATTCTTTTTCAGAGAGATTCAGTAGACGGCTTGATAATCTTTTCAAGCGAATAGCTTCTTTGGAGCCAGTAATGTTTGAAAAATTTATAAATCTATCGGAAACGTCACTATGTTTGATCTTGTATGAGAGCTCTCGGGTATTCCTTATATGATTACTTGGATTTGGAACAATAGTATCAGCCTGGGCAGAAGTGTAAAACTCACTGAAGAATTCATTTCTTTGTGAAAGCGTCAAGAAGCCTTCTTCCCCCACAAAAGTTATTGGAAACGCGTGGTCTTGTTGAGACATGTAATTGAACGGATCTTTCATTAATTTATCTTCCTCATCCAAGTTTACCGTGGTGTGTTTTTTTATTGATTTGTTTTGATTCATGGTTCCTTCTTCATCTTCGAGGTTGATAACTTCATTGGGAGTGGTGGAAAGAGCAAACCGACACCGTCTTAAACTCGTGGACGTATATGGTTTACAGCGTTCTTTCAACAGGTTTGTGATATCCGTCTTGGGAGAATTCAATTGTGTATTCGTTGATTTAAGCGACTGGCGCTTGTGAATTTTCTTACCTTGGTTGGCAAATGAAACAGTATTGGCCTTATCAAACCTCAAGTCCAATACCTCAACAATGTCGGATAAATCGTTGGTTTTATCTTGGACTCTACTGGAATTTATATTGATCTTTCGTTTCTTTTTTGGTGGCTCCTTTAAATGATCATCGTTAAGGTTGTATGATTCATTTTGTATATCTTGCTTCTCATTTGCCTGTCTGATTTTCCCAATCGTCGAATCAGTTTCTTCATATGCTGTAAAATCAAGGAGACTGGCGGTTGGTAATGAATTAGATGGTTGATGAAAAATCCCCAAGGATGGTATTTCCTTAATTCCTGGCTGGAGAAATGCGTCTTCGTTCAAAATGTTCTCACCCGGTACAACTAGTTGGGATTGCGTAAGAACCTCATTATTCTGCGTGTTGTTTTTCTTCATCGTCCCCAATGTTGCAATAACATTTTTGAAAAAGTCATCTTCCTCTTCCTCTTGATCACTACCCAGAATTTCATCGTTCTTTTCATCGTTCTTTTCATTATCAAACTCTTCAACTATAGAACAGTTTGATTCAAAAATTATCTTATGAGGATTTTTTAAAATAGGATCTCCAGCATTATCTTCATCCTCGAAACTACCAAAATCATCAGGGACATAGCCAACTTTAGAAGCTTTCCCCTCAGAAACACATTGTTTGCTGTGGTTAATGTCGACTGGTTGAAAATCAGAGCATTGATTGTGATTACTTTTCGTTTTCTCAGAAAAGTGTAATAATTTGGTAGCGGAAGGTTTCTCACAATCATCTAGACAAAAGGCATCTAAATCTTCCAATTTCCCCTTTGTGAGTTCATCACTGCCTTCTATAGAATGTTTTTCATTTTTGCTATCTGGCATCACACTCTTTAGAATACTTCTCATATCGGGATTAAATTGAGAATTCACAAGGGATACATCAGAATATTCTAAATCATCAAACTCGGCCTTTTCGTCTTTGGTCAAGCCATTTTCCAAATCAGCAAGCTCATCAAGTTCGGCCTTTTCGTCTTTGGTCAAGCCCGAATATTCATTAGTGACTGTTTTCAAATGTCCTTCAGATCTATCCAGAGGAATTTCATTTTCATCACTTTCGTCAAAGATTCCTTCTAAAATATCAAGTGTTATAATTCTAGCGGAAGCATCAGACTCTGCTTTTGACGAAACCTTTGGAACCAGCGATTCGTTGATCAACAAATTTGATCTCTTGAGGATGTGATTATCACTAAGACTAGTGGTGTTGGGTGTAGTGGATTCCTTCAGTTGATTGATCTCCAGATCGGAGTCATCAGAAGACAGATCGATCGAGACAGATCGATCGAGCTTACTTAACGTTCTTGGAACTGAATTACCTTGAGAATCAACTTTTCTCACCAATTCTGAAGACTGAACAAATCCTGTTTGAACATCATCTGGCATGAAAAACCTCTTCTTGATGGGTATAATGTCGGTGATTGAGCCCTTAACTTTCATCGTAGCGTTTGTAGATTTACCTTGTACTGCTGCTCTCCTTTTGGTTGTAGTCTTGGCTGTCTTACTCAACATTGCTTGTGTGGCGTACTTAATAACTTCATCCTCATCTTGGCCTCTGGCAATGATCAAATTTTCTTCAGGAATTTTAATCAACTCCTTAGAGCATTTTGGAGTGATATTTGAGGGTATCATTCTATCCGATTTGTGGAGTTCAAGATCATTGGAGGCAATCTGGTGTTGAACTCTTGAATATGCATCCATTGCTTGATCAAACTTTAGTTCTTCAGATGGTGCTAATAGTAAAATGACTTTTCCATCGTTCTTTCTACCGGTTCTACCCATTCTTTGGATATTCTTGATAGGACTGGAAGTGGAGTCATAACAAATAATCAAGTCAACTTCACCTATATCCAATCCTTCCTCTCCAATAGATGTAGCCACAATAATATTGAAATCACCATTTTTGAATTTCTGGATGACCTCCTTCTGCTTCTTTTGATTCATACCCTGGATTTGTGCTTCCTCGGATGTCCCAGTTCTACTGACTGCCCTCTTAGCTGCATCTTCTATTTTTCTTCTATCTTTTTCTTCTTGAAGTTCTTGAACTTTCTTTAAATGGGCAGCCTTTTTGGCAGCACCTCTACCCTTCTTTGAATTCTTCAATTTGTAATCTTCCTCGTCAAAACTTTCTTTAGCCCCAGACTGGCCTATAAATATATGTGACCTACATTTTCCACCAACATTACTTGAAATGAATTGAACAATCTCCAAAGCAGAGTCCCTTAGTTCCGTAAAGATAATCACTCTAGAGTTTGGTCTCTCTTCAAAAAAACTTTCCAACTCCAACTGCATCCTTTCAAGTTTTGGATGCGGAATGTAAGTTCTATCACTCAAAAGGGTTTGGCAAAATTTATTCATATTAAGCAAACTCTCGTGATAGAAGAATGTTGCAGCTAATTTATCTGTGGACTTGCCGAGTTCATACTTTGACTTGAAGATCTTGAGTTGATTTTGGAAATATGTGAAAAAGCTTCGAATACTGTAGATTTTCAAACGTCTAAGCATCTGACCAACCTGTCCAATAAGTTTTAACATGAAAATGTATTTCCATTTCAAACCTTCGTTCAGATCTCTGTTCATACGGATAGCCGTTGATTTTTGTAAGGCAATGAAAAAGTTGATTCTTCCAGGGTCTGTAATATCGTAAATGTTTGCTTCATTGGCCTGCTTCAAGATAGGATCAATTGCCACACTCAACATTTCAATAATTTCCTGCATCTCAGCGTTCAAACCGACATTTATTCTAACGGTTTCTTTCCTTTTCATGTACCTGGAGATATCAATACTATCTTCTGTTCTAATCTCGATTGATGAAATGTTTAAATTATTGACGACTTCTTGAACACCTTTGATATCTGATGCCGGGGTTGCAGTTAGAGCAAGAACCCTAAAGGAAGTATTGAACCTGTCAATAAACTTTACAACATTGGTATATGCATAATTTCCTGTAGCCCTGTGAGCTTCGTCAATAACAACACAGACAATTTCCTTAGGATCCAAAGTCCCAGCCTTCAAATCGTTCTCAACAACTTGAGGTGTGGTGAAGAAAACACGTTTGTTATTCCAGATTTCGGGTCTATTCTTCCTCATTTTATCCAATAAAATCGCGGTATCTGAACTCTTGATATCAGTACACCCAAGACAAGCTTTAATCTGTTGTGCCACTAAGGGTCTCGTTGGAGCCATAAAGATAATTTTCCCCTTCGGAAACCAACGATAAAAATTTAACATGACAGTACTGGCAATAAATGTCTTACCCATACCTGTCGGTATAGCGCACAGTAGGTTTTTGTAGAGAGCTTTTTGGATGATGTCGAATTGATAGTCTCTCATTTGAAGATTGGAAGGATATATATAGATGGGTAGTTCGTCCTTGTCCATCTCATGATGTGTAGCACGAAATGTTACCGTTTTTTGGATTTCTTCATAATACGTTGGAGCACTGGGATCAAGACGTTCGCCAGTAAGAGTTCTTTGACAGGCGATAGACTGCCGTGTTGTTGTTTCCTGGACTTCTCTATTGACGGCTACTTTCAGAAGTTCCTGTTCAAAGTCCTCATCATCAAAGTCTGTATCACTCATAACACAGTGATTTGCTAGTCTATTCCAAGAGTTGTAGTGTTTTGGGCTCTGATTTTGTTGAATATAATAGCAGGAAATTAATGATTTAGCCGCTGAGTATAATGCGTAATCGTAAGAAACTTATATGTAAATATCGATAGGAATGTTGCTGGAAACACAAGCAATAGTCGAAATATTTATTTGCCTGTTGTTCAGGCAAGTATAGTGGTGTACTGACAGCAATTGAATACGTATAAATATCTCATAATCAAGAAGGAGCTTGCGTATGTATTGTTGATTTAAATCTAATGTTTCTCGCGCTTTCTTAATCAATTAACATGTCCGTTCGAGAGTTGACACTTTTTTTTTAAGACACTTCATGTTCTCCGAAGTTCAGTCGGTTGGAAAACTTTAAAGGAGCTAGTTCTGAGTTACTTCTCCCTGTAGTACTGAAATTCTGAATAAAACATTAGTAAACGAAATCATTGAAATATATAATTGAAATTTTGATACTATTATGATGATTTGTTGAATATAAAGCATCCAAGTTGAATCACAAGTGGAATTCGTGTTCTTATTTGATCATGATTGTATTGAAAAGACGAAAAACCGTTTTCTCTTATTTATAATCTACAACTATAATCTGAATCGCTCGTTGGTTACTTATAGAACTGATGTATCATCAATATATGAAGAAAAAGAAATATATAATACATTAAAATCATTAGCTTAAGCTTCAGCAATTTTCATGAAGGAACGTACCAACTACCAACTTCGCAAATCTTTTCGAGATCTAATAATGTGATAAAATATTATGTCTTTTGGCGCAAGGAAATAAAAAAAAAAAAACAATCTCTAGCAGATTCATTCTGAATCTAGTAACTAAACAACGCTTTGTACTGAAGAGTTCTACTACCAATCAAGTCCCAGTCATGGTGTGTGATCCACAATTCTTCCATAATTTTCAACCTAGCAAAAACAGATCCACCCTTCCAGGTCAAAATGGAAGGATCGATCTCTCTTGGAGAAGGAAGAATCTGAATTGGCGTGATATTACCATGACTGTCAAAATTTGAACTTTCCAGATAAGTTTCCAATTCCCTTTGAATCTCGTCGTACAATTGTTCGTCTAGTTCAGCGATCATCTCTTTGTTTTCGAAATTCTTGGTGTATTCCTTCTCAACATGCCATTTGTTCATTTTCAACTCAACAGTTTTCAAGAATTCAGGAAGCGTTGACAAAGCTAGTATCTTTGGTCTCCAGATGTTTATTCTGTCAATGAGAATGAAATCTAAGGCCTCGATTTTGGACCCACCACCAACTATAAGAATATTATCAAAGTAAGTCTTCAGCTTAGAGAAATCATACCGGCATGCATTGGCAATGGATTGGATTAAGGCCTTGTCCAGTGGAGTCAGAGATATCTTATTAGACGTTTCACCATCATCTATGTTACTGGCATTGATCAAATCCTTCAATACTGGGAAATTAGACATATCAGCATAAATATTCTTCTCCAAACAATCCTTATGTGTCTTTGAGATAGGGTCATCCAATTGCTCAGTGTAAATATCTCTCGAGATTTTGTTAGAATCCTTGATAATCGCACTGCCTTCGAAGCCTGATGAAATATCAAAAGCCTTAGGAAAAAATAGTCCCATAGGAGATAAGATTACTTGATCAAAAACCTTGAACTCGAATTTCTCACTTAAACGTCCACCAGTAAATCTCTTTGTGAAATTGTACAACTGGACAGTGATATTGGCGTCTTGGAAAGTGATAAACTTCTCTTTGATCTGTTCCATCATGGACCACTCATACGGCTTCGATTCTTCTAATTCGATTGGAAAATTAGCCTCACGTAGACGCTTGTAGAAGTTTCTAGTGATATCGTCACCACCATAATGCTGTACTGTTCTGGAATTACTCACAATCAACCCATCGTCAACACAGGAAATCTTGGTGGTCTTAGCACCAATATCAACAACACATGCATTGGAAATACCAGCACCATAAGTGGCGGCTAAGGACTCTTGAATTATAGCAACGGAGTTAAATCCCATCTGTAGTAGTAATTCGATGAATGTTTCTGTGTAGTTCTTATCAAAAAGATCTGGGATTATAAGCACAACTTTCAAATTTGTCACGTTCTCAATCTCAAAATGCTTTTTCAAGATCTCACCAAGATAGAGTTGGATTTCACCACTAAGTTCTTGAGCAGAGTTGTACTCTGCGTAGTTGAACTTACCATGTGTGACTAGTGGATAACGGAGTTTGAATGATTCAGAGTCTAATCTGAAGGCATCTTCACCAACGAAATACTTTGCTGCTGTCTGTTTAGGATTGATAAAATCTAGTCTATGGATATCGTTATGCTCTGGTATCTTCTCAGGGATGATTTTTTTATTGTAATTGCTTACCATTTCGTTGGAGTTTGGCACGATTCTTCTTTTGTAATATCTCATTCTGTCTTTGAAATCTTTGAAAAGACCATCATTAGATCTTTCTTGCTCGTGATAATCTTCTGGTGTCAATTCAACTTTATTTGGTCGCTTGATTGTCTTACCCGGAATAGCAACAACAAATGGGAAGGTCTTTGGGTAAACATCTGAAGCTAGACCGATTCGAATGTTTCTAGAGCCAGGGTGAATAACTATAGTCTTTGTTCCATGGCTGTCATCTTCTTCTTCTTCTTCTTCTTCATCGTCATCATCATCTCCCTCGTCATCATCGTCCTCTCTTTCACCTTCAATTTCCTTAGCTACAAGTGCTGGTGTCCCTTCCTTAAACACTGAGCTTTCTTTCTTATCTTTAGAAAGTTTAGATTGTCTCAGATGCTTGCGGTCTCTTATGATGAAACTCTGCTCGTCTCGTTTTAAATAATCTGTGAAGTAATTTTTTTGGTTAACAATGTTTACATTCTCAAAGTTGGAAAACTTCACTGCATTTTCTCGTCTCTCAATCCCAGATTTCTTGATATTTCGGGCCATTGTTTCAGCAGCTTTTAGTCTACCAGCTCTACGCCTTTCCAACACATCTGCGCTTACTTTCTTCGATATTTGGATTGAAGCTGAAGGAGTGGATATAGCACCTCCCTTTTTCCTGCCTATAACAACTGGCGATGCTGTCCTGGATGGTGTGTTGTCTTCATTAACAGGTGAAGAAGGAGTTGGCGTTTCTGACATGGTAAATAGGATGTCTTTGGCTTATAATCGATCAACCGTTAACAAATATAAATAAGGGTTGCCTCCTATTCACACACGCCCAAATGTATCCCTTTCTTTCTCTTTGAATAATATCGTTGATGAATTGGCATGTCGCATCAACAACGTCGTGGCCGCGGTCACATGCCACATGAGCCACCTGCACGGATCTCTCGGTCAATTAGGCATAAAAACTAAGATTTGATTTATAAAACTTCAAATCTATAGATGAAAGGCAGTAGTTAAATTAAAATGAAAATAAATATACTAAACAAAGTTTCCTAATATACAAGCTGTGTAAGTTCTCCACCCACAAATGAATTAAATATAACATCATTCAAACTCAAAATCTTTCCTTCATTCTAGAAGCAACTGTTCTTAAGTTACCATAAACCTTACCTGGAGGAGAACCCAAAATCAAACTAACAACAGCTTCTCTGGCAATTCTGATATGAGTGAAACCACCAAGAATGTGAATCTTTGAATCAGCCAAGACAATTCTGGTTCTGGTAGCGTTTTCAATAGCGAACTTGGTCTTACCGTCCTTACCAGCGATACGACCAATGGCTCTTGACAAGTGATCACCAACTAAGGTCTTTACGTCCTTAATTTCGAATGTTTCGATGTATAAATCGTCCAATCTTAACAAGGCAATGGCATCATCGATATCAAAACCTAAGGTGAATGCCTTGATGAAGTCAGCACCTTTTTGCAGAGCACCAGGATCGGTAGTCTTGGAATGGGTACGTAACTCGACAGTCTTCGTTTTTAAATTCATACGGACTTGTAAATGCAAATGGTCCACTAAAGGTGGATAAATTTTTGGCCAAGAATTCTTCAATGGGGTCATTCTGTGTGGAGGAACTGGAACTTTTCTGCTTTCTATCTTGACCTTGGTCTTGGAATCGGCAGCACTGCTGAAACGTGGCTTACCTTCAACATCTAATGTAATTCCTTGGGTTTCGGCTTTCTGTGGATTTTCGGAAGAGGTAGAATCAGTGTTAATGGTACCAGAAGCATCTATAAGAACTTCATCTTCATCCTCTTCTGGAGCTTTTGCAGTAGTCACTTGTGGGGGTATTTCGGCACTGGTTGAGGATTTTTTTAATGCAGTTGGTGCAGCCATTTTTAGTGAGTACGATGAGCTAAGACGTGAGTCTCTTATTAGATCTGCTAAAGTAATTTGTTAATTGTAATTTGTGCACTTCTAATCTAAATGCATTATATATATATATTTTTTTTCTCTCTCTCTAGTATAACACAAGCCAAAAACAAGAAAAGAAAAATTTGAAAATTGCGCGATGAGGTTACCCGGCCAAGTTTGCTTCTGACTTGCCACGTGATCCAACTTATAAGATCTTTGGTTCAAATAAGCCTTAAACATAGATCTTATTTCTGGTAACGAATCGTTTCTATAAAGCATAAGCAGACAACACATATCTATAGTTTAAAAAAGGTTAACACAGGTCTTAAAGAACCAGCCTAGGCCCTAAATCATTAAAAATGCCGGAACAGATCAACAAGTAGGTTATATTGATTAGTCAACCGATCTTTACCTAATGTGTCCCTACGCTCTCCATAAAAAATAAAACACGATCCAAATAAATCCCAATATTAATTAATAAACGTAAAAACCAAATAAACAACTTTTGAATGACGAGCCATATACTTTGAAAACCAACGACTGACATTTTGATAAATAAATAAACGTAACTTCATTATACTAATAAACCTAACCCCATATAGAAAACTTAACCTGATTTACCTTCATTTTGAAAAATAGCCGATGTGGATTTGCCCTTGTTCATGCTCTTGATGTTGATATTATGGTCTGTTAATTCACTAACCATACTGTGTTTGAGAGATGAGAAAAAGTTATCCAATGAATGCAGGAAATTATTACTAAATAACGGAATTTGTGTGTCAGATGGCAGGTTGGTATCTATTATGGATTCAAAGATTTCTGTGGACATTGTTAGGGTGGTATATTGTGTTGAAAAGTTGTGTGGCAAAAGCTTTGTATATGGATCAAAGAATATTGCGTATATATTATTGCTTAAATCTTGTGGAAACTTTTTTACTCACCTGATTTTCAGATTTATATATATATATAACTGCCCTCAAAAATAGCCCAGGAAAAAGTAATTCTAAACCTAGGTCCTCTCGAAATTTATGATTTATGAGTTATGAGTCTTTGATTATATAATCGAAGTCTGAAAATTTGGTCTAAAATTTCCCAATAAGGTGTCGAATTTTTGGCCCATTTTCCTGAGAAATACCAAAAGGGGAAATACGGCCACGGCTTTTCTGAATTCCTGAAATTTCCGAAACCCCAAATTTATTACATAAAATTACCACGTTTTCCTTCCCGAAGTGCGAACTGAACTCTAAAAACATTGAAACAATCTAGATAGGAAAGACTACAGAAACAGTAGTGATAGTTTAGAGGTGGTGAATTTTATGATTTTGCAGGTTCCGAAAAATTATATATGACCCCGCCTTGTTTATTTAGACAGTCTCCCACAAAATTTAAAGAAATCTTGCCTCTATCCTATGGTCCCTAAAATCAATTTAAATGATAGCAGTTTTAAAAATAAATTAATTAAATTTTTTTTAACTGTTTTCCCATATCTCTGAAATCTGCTGCGATGAATAATTAATGGTTTGTTTATGTTTTTAACTTCTTGATATCTATTTCTGGTGTTGCTCTAATAAAATTAAACAACATGTAGACCCACATATATCTTCCCACCTTTTCAGCCCTTTGTTTTCTGGCAGTGAATTTTTAGTGAATGTAATAATAGGTTCGAAGTTTTAACATTTTAGTCCTAAATTATTTGAGTTAAGTTTAGATACTTTTTTTCTTTAATAATAAAATGCTATGTTTAATTGTGTGTGTGTGTGTGTGTGTGTGTGTGTGTTTTCTGAATTGACCCCGAATTTGCACCAATAACCTGAAGGCTTGTACTACATACTTTCCCACGCAGACTGGGGGGAGTATCGGACTCGCTAGTCGGTACCCCCAAATTTTCTTGCGCCAAATTTTGAGATCGCGTAATTTGCAAACCTGCAAACATATAAAAACACTTTTCCCACAACGACTACGACAAACTTACACATCACTGCAGACTCAGGTGTACATTGACTCAATTGATCAAACGACAATACCATTTAATATTCACAATGATGTCCCTTAGAAGAGCCTTCTCCACTACTGTCGCTAAGAGATCTTATGCTGACACCATCTACAATTTAAAGATCAACAAGGACACCAAGGTTATCTACCAAGGTTTCACTGGTAAGCAAGGTACTTTCCACGCTGAACAAGCTATTGCTTACGGCACACAAGTCGTTGGTGGTACCAACCCAAAGAAGGCTGGTCAATCCCACTTAGACAGACCAGTCTTTGCCTCTGTCAAGGATGCTATGGCTCAAACTGGTGCTACTGCTACTGGTATTTTCGTTCCACCATCAATCGCTGCTGCTGCCATTGAAGAAGCCATTGAAGCTGAAATCCCATTAGCCGTTGCCATTACTGAAGGTATCCCACAACACGACATGTTGAGAATTGCCAACATCTTGAAGACCCAATCCAAGACCAGATTAGTCGGTCCAAACTGTCCAGGTATCATTGCTCCAGAACAATGTAAGATTGGTATCATGCCACAAAGAATCCACAAGAGAGGTAAAATCGGTATTGTTTCCAGATCCGGTACCTTGACCTACGAAGCCGTTGACCAAACCACCAAGGTTGGTTTAGGTCAATCCTTAGTTATTGGTATTGGTGGTGACCCTTTCCCAGGTACCAACTTCATCGACGCCTTAAAGTTATTCTTGGAAGACTCAGAAACCGAAGGTATTATCATGATTGGTGAAATCGGTGGTTCTGCTGAAGAAGAAGCTGCTGAATTCTTGAAGGAATTTAACTTAACCAGAGATGTTCCAAAGCCAGTTGTCTCTTTCATTGCTGGTGTTTCTTCTCCACCAGGTAGAAGAATGGGTCACGCTGGTGCTATTGTTGCCGGTGGTAAGGGTGGTGCTCAAGACAAGATCAAGGCTTTAGAAGCTGCTGGTGTATCTGTCCAACCATCCCCAGCCAGATTAGGTAAGGCTTTATTAGAACAATTCAAGGCCAGAAACTTGTTATAAATTTGATATTTTTTTCGCATTTCAATAGTTCTCCATTTAAAATGGTTTCCGATGTTAATGATTTTATCGGTTTAGTCTTTTTTTAATTAATATTTCAGTTATATATACAGTTCGCAGGATCTTATATATAGAATTATAATGACTCGTTACGTCTTTGCTCAGACGGATTTTAATTTTAATGTAGAAGGGAACAAAATTTGTTTGAACTTAAGATTGTGAGATCCATAAAATCAAAAAAAAAAATTCAAGACTAGCTAACAAAATGGCTATACATGAGGGGGATATTGCGCGAATTGTTAGTTTTTCCCAAATTAGTTTGGAGAAGAGAGTTATCTGGGCAATCTGTAATTAAACTGATCATCATATCAAAGCTTTTATTACCTTTGATACATAGCTTCCCACCAATCACATCAATATTTTAGTCAAATATCTGACCCCCACCACAAGGAATGTCGGCCATATCATTTTCCAATGCAATCAAAGCTGTGATCCTTGATATTGAAGGTACAGTAGCACCAATAACATTTGTGAAAGATGTTTTGTTCCCATATTTCTTAAATGCGATTCCATCTACTTTATCCCAATTATCTTACCCAATCCAATCATCATCTTCCAACCCTATTGAAACCATTCTTTCAAACTTTCCTTTTGAAGTGACCAAGACACAAGAGTCTCTGTATGAGCACATCGAGAACCTTGTCAAGAAAGACATCAAAGACTCCACTTTAAAATCACTTCAAGGTTTTGTTTGGATGTCTGGTTATGAATCGGGGGAGATAAAGGCTCCTTTATACGACGATGCCATCTCAGCTTTGTACAGATGGAAAGAGGACGGTAAAAATATTTTTATTTATTCGAGTGGTAGCGTTAAGGCTCAGAAGCTTTTATTTCAATATGTAAATGTTGACGAAACAAGTGTTGACTTCAATGGTTTATTGAGTGGATACTTTGATATCACAACATCCGGTTACAAGTTCGAAAAAACATCATATGAAAGCATTATCAAAGATATTCAATTTGATCCAAAGGAAACCTTGTTTTTGAGTGACAATGTTAAAGAAGTTTCTGCCGCATTGGCTGCTGGGTTGAATTCTGTCATTGTGGTGAGACATGGGAATGCTCCATTATCAGATGAAGATTTAAAGATAGCACAAACTTTGACATCTTTTGACCAGCTTTCTATTTAAGATATAATTAGATTTATTATTATAACCATTATTGTAGAGCATGCTTTCAATTTAGCCAGATCGATAAAGCTATAACTTATCTAAGGTTCCATTATATTATTATACACCGGATTACCAGGACAATTGCCAATATCCATCCACATCCATGTACACAACGCAACACACCAAGAATTTCACTGTACAGTCTGTTAGTCCTATTCATCTGAATCCGTTCAGTTACCATAGTCTTGGAATAAAATGTTAGCAGCGAATTCTTCATTCTTATCACAAGCGAAGTAAATTTGAATAACCAAGTCTTTTTCAAAACCTAATTCTACCAATCTATTGATAGCAGCTTCCTCTTCTTGGGTGATTTCAATTCTATTGGCACCTGCTGACAGGTCACCCTGAGCATCAAATTCAGAATCTTGGTACAGGGCACCTTCATCAGCACCAGGACCTTGTAGGACAGCTCTGATAAATTCTTCTGGGTTTTGCTGAATCATTTCACTTAGGCCTGGGTTTGTTTGAGCGATATGTTCCATTAAACTTTCTAACATTTCAGGATTTGTGGAGATCAGCTGTCTCAAACGTTCCATGTCTACGTCAGAGCCCTCACCCAAATTGAGTCCTGTGTCAGGGGCTCCAGTAGAAGAATCAGCACCATCACGGGCGGCTTGGGCGAATAAATCGGCAGTAGCATCTTCATCTTCTTCCATTTGATCGTGACGGTCTTCTTCTTCAACTGCTGTTGGGATTTCTGGTTGTGTAGGTTGAGGAACATTTTCTCTATCAGTTCTTGTTGGTAACCCGGTTAATAAGTATTCAACTGCACGGTCGGGGTTGTTAAAAGCAGCTCTGAAAGCAGCCTCAACCTGCTCACGTTCATAACCCATTTCCATGATATTGGTGATGGCCTTGTCTCTGGCTGTTCCAATTGCGAAAGTCGAGGCGTCAAAATCATGCTGAATAGCTGGGACAGTGGCTTGAGTATTTGGATCAACGTTAGGGATAATAGGATCTTGCAGTCTTGGTGTTGAAGCTGAGACTGGGGCCTGTGGGGCAGAAGCATCGGAGTTAGATGCTGGAGTGACAGTAGCCACTGGCTTTTTAGCTGGTGCCTTGGATATCATAAAAATGACTTGATCGTCTTGCTTTATAGAGGTGCTTCCAATTGTTTTGTCATCCTGAAGAACCTTACCAGAAAAGACAAACTTGAGCTGTTTAGCTTCAATGCCCTTGATTTCAGCCAATTTCTCCTTTGCTTGTAAAACCTTAGAATAGTAAGTTTGTTAGTATTTATCATGGTTTGGGTGGCAAGATAACATTTAGATCTCGTAGGTACATACTGTATCAGTTGGCTCTAACTCAATTGGAATCTTTTCCTTCTTAAAATCTTTGAAAACGATTTGCATTTTACCCTATGAATATTGTAAGTCTGGTTAATAATAAGCCTGTGGGTGCCTAATGTTGATCCGTTAAACAGCCTTCTTACTTCAACTCCATCAATTGGTACAATATATTTTTCTGTTGATTTTTTGAGTTTTTCATCAAAAATCCAGTGGCGAAATCTTTAACTATGGGAAATCTGCGCAGTGCATACATGTACAAGATGTAGTATTGAGTGCATAGTGTACAAAAAGTCTATTGGGAGCCTTTAGATATTAAAATCTATAGCTGTCCAAAGGAACTTCAAAGTAAGTAAAATTTTATGACCTAATAAGAATATCAACCTTCAAACACACGTATCAATGAGCAGAAGACCTTTGAAATATAGACGAGAGGAATCTGCTACTGGAGAACCGAATGCTTCCAATGCGATCAGAGGTCCAAACAGTGCCTTGACTGAGTTCTTGCGTCAGCAAGGTATTAGCGCCGAGGAGATCAGACAGAGACATCTTAGAAGGGTTGCTGGTGAAAATGAAGCTGAACTTGAAGTACCTGCTGATGTTCCCAATAATACAAATGAAGAAGAGACAGAGGCAGCGAGTGAAGAAGAGCTTGAGATAAGAATAGCCGCCAGAAGGAAACGAAGAGCTGCGCGGGACAATAATGAGGGTGAATACACTGAATCAGAATCAGAACCTGAATCTGATGCCCAATCTGGTGAGGACCATGAAGAACCGGTTCTAGATCGTACCAGAATTGTTGGTGACGAGGTCGCTTGTTTCAAGTGCTCTTCTACCTTCGTTGTTACTGTTTATTCGGAACAAAACGCTGAAACAGGTGGATATTATTGTGCCGAATGCTTGAAGATCAAGCAAGAAAATGATAGGGCAATCAGAAAGAACCAAATGGTATCCAGGAAGAAAAGGCAAAGATTGGCTGTCGCTCTTCTTGATAGACAGGATGTTAAAATTCCTTCGTTGCAGGATATAGCTATCAAGAGAATCACCGAGAGAATAGAAGATGTTGATGAGCTCGGTGATATAGGTGCAATGAATATGAAGAAAATTGCCAAGATTCTTTGCAGGAATCGATCCTTAAATGATTCAACACTGGTATTATTTCTGAATACTAGTATTACAGTACTGGAGCTGTGGGATTGTTCGAAGATTACCAAAGACGCTTACAATAGAATCTGTTCATTCGCCCCAAATGTGGAAACTCTGACTCTTCTTATGTGTGGCAGATTCCATAATGATAATCTTAGATACTATTCATCCAACTTCCGGAACCTAAAGAGTTTGGAACTTGATGGTCCATTTCTTATTAATAATGAAACATGGCAAGAATTTTTTAAAATTAAAGGAAAGGACCTTATTTCATTCAAAGTGTCCAATACGCATAGATTTGATGATCAAACTTTGGAAACTTTGCTTCAAAATATTGATAGTGAAAATTTTCAATCTCTTAAACTATCAAGATTGGCTGGTATTAAGTCGAAAGACACTTATGATTTGATTCCAATGTATTTAACAAACCTTGTCGACCTTGAAATCTCATACCCAGAACTTGAAGAATTCGTCGATAATACAATGTTAATCAACCTGCTAAGTATAAATGGTGAAAGCTTGAATACTTTGATCTTAGATGGTTGCGCTGGTTTAACAGATGATTTTTTGATAAATGGGATCAAACCGTTCGCCAGTAAATTGAGAAAGCTGTCTCTTCAGTTTCTTGATCAAATCACCGATGAGGGGTTTGTAGGTTTATTCAATGAATGGAATGTTAACTTAGGATTGAACGAAGTGTTTTTGAAGAAATGTTTCTCACTAGGTGATGCTGGTATTCTGGAGATGTTCATTCATTCAAACTCGACGTTGGTTGAGCTGTCTCTAAACTCTATAAAAGATCTTACTGTTTTGCCCTTTCAGGTTATGAAGTGCAACAATCTTATCTATCTCGATATTGGATTCATCAGAAGTATTGATGATAAGGTTTTGGAGCTGATCCAGAAGAACTGTAAACAGGTCAAAATCATTGATTGTTACGGTAATAACAAGTGCACGGCAAATGCTAGGATTAAAGATGATGTTAAGGTCATTGGTAGGCAAAGTGATACTCTTTAAAAACAAGGGCTTTCTTTGCGCTATTTTCGATATCCTCACATATAAATTTTATAACTTTACGAGAAATATAAGATTAGTTTATTAAAAAGTTTTAAAAAAAACTGGCACAGGATATAAATAGAATTTATCCGCAAAAACAGTATCTATATTTTGATACTCGATCATATTACAATATAGTACAACGGGATCTTCTGGTCTTCTTCTTGAACCCATATGAATCGTTTGGCAAGGCATATTCAGAGTTTCTGTAATAGTCCGATGAAATATTTGGAGTTTGATAGGAAGAATGGTACAATTCATTTTCATCATCATTATCAGCTTTCTTGAAGAATGATTTTCTTTTATTTTTCTTCTCAATGGCTTCCTTTTTCAAGATCTCTTTCAAACATTCATGAATAGCGACATCAAAAACGTCGTTAATGTTTTCTGTAGTTTTGGCGGAACATCTGATATGACACATAGCACCAATTTTCTTCTTCACCAGCTCAGCATCATCAAAGGGAATAAGGTGTGATCCTTCTATATCAAGTTTCGTTCCAACAAGAATGATGGGTACGCCTGGACAAAAATGTTTAACTTCCGGGGCCCATTTTTCCTTCACGTTACCCAACGTAATTGGAGCATCGATGGCATAGCAGATTAAAATCACATTAACATCAGCATAACTTAAAGGTCTGAGCCTATCGTATTCTTCTTGGCCTGCTGTATCCCACAAGGCAAGTTCAACGTGCTGTCTTGTGTTGGGAATTTTAAGGTTTGTGACATAGTTCTCAAAGATGGTTGGGATGTAAGTGGTAGGGAATGTTCCTTGGGAGTATGAAATCAATAGACAAGTCTTGCCACAACCACCATCTCCAACGACGACCAACTTAACATGATTTTGAGCGGATTTTCTCACCGGATCTATTTCATAGTGTGGGACTTTGGTGTGGGTTATCTTCTTATCTTCTCGTTCCAAGGAAGGCGGTTGGACGTTGTATTTTTCGTATTGTTCTTCTTGTAGTTTAGCAGCTTGCTTTCTCTTAGCGACATCATATGGATTGTTGAATATATCTTCATCGTACTGGTAGGTAGATCCCCGGTAGTAAGGCTTGGACAAGTCGTTTGACATATCAATTCAAGTTCAAATTCAAAATCGCACTTCAATTACGTATCAAGAAGATTATATGAAGCAAATTAAATATATATATATATATATATATATATATATAGTTCTCAGTAAATCTATGCTAGAGCAACTATTATATCGGATTGATTTGAAAAAGGTACTCGAAATACAGTCTGAATTTTTTGTGCATTTATAAAAAGAGAGATGTGCTAAATTTGGTTGTTTGTTTACCTTCTCAAAATCAGATCTTGGATAGATGATGATCGAAAAATCAAAACCATGGCCACATGCATGATGAATCAAAACACCTTCCTAATTCGAAGGTTTTTAATTTAAAAAAAAAAATACGTCATACTTTCCGAAAGCGATCTTTGATTCTCAAATATATGGTACTATTTCCTGAAACAAAAAGAATCTGAATAATCGCACCAAAGTCCATAAAGCTATTTTTAGTACCCCGGAAATCCAGCAAACCCTCGGAACTTCTCCTTTTGCTGCAATCCCGACTATTCCATCATGTTGCGATGTGGGCGTTCAATTTTCTTTTTGTGGATTAAGATCTATAAAATTACAAATTCGGGAGTAAAAACAACCCCTTCAGCGACACCAAGGTAACAAAAACATCATACAGGTTCGATTTTTTGAAGAGGTCATTGCCTATCGAATTCATTACTTCGTTTATTCTTTCGTCGATCCAATCAAAATGCAATTCTCTACACTTTTAGCTCTTGCTTCTACTATAACATCTGTCCAAGCTATTGGTCAACTAGCATTCAACTTAGGTGTTCAAGACAACTCTGGTGGTTGTAAGACAGCCTCCGAATACAAGACTGAGTTAGCCCTTTTGAGTGCTTACACCAACAAGATCAGAGTTTATGCTGCTTCTGACTGTAACACCTTGGAAATCTTAGGTCCAGTTGCTGAAGAAGCTGGTTTCAAGGTCTTTTTCGGTGTCTGGCCAAACGATGATGCCCATTTTGAAGCTGAAAAGGATGCTTTAAAAGCTTACTTGCCAAAGATCAAGAAGTCTACTGTTGAAGCCATCACTGTTGGTTCTGAAGCCTTATACCGTGACGACATGACTGGTTCAGAATTAGCCACCAAGATCAACGAAGTCAGAGATTTGATTTCCGGTATTTCTGATTCTGAAGGTAACTCTTACAGTGGTACTCAAGTTGGTTTTGTTGATTCCTGGAACGTTATTGTTGATGGTCTTGCTTACCCAGCTATTGTTGCCTCTGACGTCGTCTTTGCCAACGCCTTCTCCTATTGGCAAGGTCAAACCCCAGATAACAGTACCTACTCCTTCTTCGATGATATCATGCAAGCTTTACAAACCATCCAGACTGCTAAGGGTGAAACTGATATCACTTTCTGGGTTGGTGAAACCGGCTGGCCAACTGAAGGTACTGCCTTCGAATCTTCTGTTCCATCTGTTGAAAATGCTGAAAACTACTGGAAAGACGCTGTCTGTGGTATTAGAGGATGGGGTATCAACGTTATCGCTTTTGAAGCTTTCGATGAAGCCTGGAAGCCAAACACCTCTGGCACTTCTGATGTTGAAAAGCACTGGGGTATTTGGGATGCTGACTACAATTTGAAGTACAGCTTAAGTTGTGATTTCTCTTAAATTCTTCAAGTGCTATGAATAATTTTCTTTCTTTTTTAAAATAAAACATCTTTAGATACCCACTATATATACCATTTCTGTACCTTTTTCTTATACCAGTTTTCTGATTTAGTTGGCTTGTTATACTTTAAATCTTCTTTCTTATCACTCGCCTAATTTCATATCTTGGTTTCTCATCTTGACAGAAAAAAAAATCTATAAATGTATGTGCGGGCTTTTTTTGAACCGTAACACATGTGTAATATCTATTTATGCCTTACCAATGTTGTCAATTGCGTTCAAAAGATCGAGATCGTCATTGATATCAGCTTCTTGGTTCTCTTCTTTGGTTGGTTCGACCTCAACCTTGACAGTCTGAATCCAATTTATAACTTTATTGACGAAATCTTTAGAGTTTGGGACAAAATGACCACCTTGATGTTTTAAAAGAGTTCTCTTTTTCTCGTTACAAACATTGAATAATCTCATTGATCTGCCTTCGTCTACAACGGTGTCCAATTCACCAAGAACGTGTAAACTTGGGACTTGGATTTCATTTTCATAAAGAACATCATATTCCTTTGGATTCAACTTGAATCCACTGAATAAGATAACCCACTTCAAGTTTGGCATTAGTTCTTCGTATTGAGCAGCAATGATACCTGCTAATCCGGCACCTTGACTGAAACCAATAATACCTTCAACATCATCTCCTTGATCTTTGAGTCTTGCTTTAAACTCTTCGAGGCCAGCTGTGATGTCAAAGTGAGTTAAATTGTATGGCCACCACCCATATAAGTCAATACCATTCCCTGCGATTTCATCATCACTTGGAATATGATAAGGACCTTGAAGATAAACAGCTTCATATCCAGCCTTTTGTAGACTCTTTCTAAGAGCACCAGTTTTGGCACTGTAGATCGAAGCAGATTGTGCGTATCCATGTAAGAAGATAATCTTTTTGGACATAGTTGGATATTAAATGATCCGCTAAGAAACTTGTAAGAAAATTAGAGCTATAATTTCAAAATTTTAGAACTTTCAACGTCTGCGTACAGCTTATCAATTGTCCCGCGCTTCTTGATAAAGCCACGTGATTAATTGCTATTGCTTTTTGCCAGTTCAATGTTACCGTATTACTGTGTATTACTACGGTACTTCTTTATCATAAACCATAAAATATATTGTGATTATATATTCTTAAACCATATCTTAAATAAACTAAGCCCTTCAAAATAAGAAACTGCAACATTAAACGAAACTTGTAAAAACCATATCAAAATAAAAAGAAAAATAGAAAATACGAGTATAACACGACAGGGCAATCGAACTTAATAACGAATATCAGAAAAAGTATCGCTTGAAACAATAATAGGATCTTGGTTTCCATCAGAAACCTCAGAAGAGGATAGTAACTGATGAAAGAACTCATTGGTCTCATAACTAGACAGGGACTCAGAATCTTGTGAATCAGAAGATATTAAACCAGGTGCAGTTTCCTCAATGAACTCGGAGAGTGAAGTACCTTCGTTGAAAAATGAGTCTGTTGATACGTTTGAGCTGCTATAAGGTTCATCATTGGCATAGACAAACCCTTCTGTTATACCCAACTCTATCAACAACTTCTCAGCTTCTTCAGGGTCCAGATTGGGGAAATGGATTCTAATAGAACAATTCGTTCTTTCAATTGGTAATGATCCGTAAGATTCAAAGATTTTCTGAATGTTCTTTTGTGTCTTTGAGATTTGTTCTTTAATCTGTTCCATGCTGACATCAAAGGATTCCAAGATTTCGTCAGTGATAAAGGACATAGTTGGGATCTTGACTTCCATAGTTGGTAATTTAAATTCGACGTAGCATCCGACACTTTGACGATGTTGCGATTCTAGCCTCCCCAATTTTATGGTCCTTGGGGCTTCACACGTAGATGAACATCCATGGTAGGTCAACCTGGAGGAAGCTTTAAGTTTCTCCATTTTAATACTGTATAAACGCTGTGTTTCATCTGAACCGTTGCTGACAAAACATCTAAATCCGGTTGTGAGATTAAAGATGGTTTGCTTAGAAGCAGATCCCCCATATGTACCAAATGTTCTCGCACCTAATCCCACATAACGATTAGCACCTTGGTGCAGAAATTGGGAATTGAATGGTCTGGATCCAAATGCTGTCTTTGTCCAGAATTTGGAGTTCAAATTGCTCCTGACAAATTGAGAATTTCTTATCTGTTGCTGCTTGACAAACTTGGAGAATATTGAACTTATATTACTAGAATAACTTGTAGTTGATGAAGCTCTTAAAAGTCTTCCTGTTGAGAAATGTCTTCTGTGACGGTTTGCGAATGACGACCTTGGGACTTGATTCCTGATTGGAATTGGAACTAGTTGAGGCTGAGGTGTTCTAGGCGATAAAGCATTCACTAGTTCCTCTAGAGTACGTCTAGCATCTCTAAGTGCCTCCTTCGTTATCGACGTTAGGTTCTTTAGTCGATTTGCCACCATCAGGATTGTGTAATTTCAATGGGAGGCGAATCAATTATAACGACCGGAAGTGAAATTTAGTGAAAGCGGTAGATTAAAGGTAGAATATTCTTTCTCTTAAAGTCAAAATCTTGGTGTTGATGTGACGATACATGTTATAAGTGGAAGGCTTACAAATAATAAAATATCAAAGTAAATTCGGCTATGGTACTTTCTTGTTTCGTTTCTTGCTTGGACCCGCGATCTTTGTGTCAGATTCAAAAGAAATTCCTGCCTGTCTCGAATCGTCTCCGAACTTCGGCATACAAATGGAAGGCGCATGGACAGAAGTAGGGCTACAATATAACTCAAATTTGGTCTAGTGAACAAATAAACGAGGCACAAGCCTTTCTTTCTGCATTTAATATCGTGACACCAAAGAGAGAAAAGAATTTAGAACGAAAACTTTGATTGTTTTACCTCGGTAGGAACAAAAAAGAAGTAAGTTATGTGCAATACAAACTGTAAGAAATCTTTGAATCAAACAATATCGTATAGCGTATACCATATGATATACAGTAAAGGCTAACATCATACACAGAAATGTTGATAATAGGATAAAAAACTTGTCTTTCAGAATTCTCAAGTTTCAACACTGGCCCAGGAGTTGAGACCAAGACATCTCAAGCCATACTATTGTTTTTTTATATTCTGAATTGATCGTGCTGGATAACCCTTATACATATATTTTTATGTCTCTTTTTTCAATATCGTTCTCTGTGCCAAGTTTTGCTGGAGAAATTTAATCAATGAAGAAACTGAAAACTCTGAATTGTAACATTCCAATGTAGATCATCTGGAGAGTGGGTGGTGGATAGAAAATCTATGAAACTGAGTTGTTGATCATCTTTTTTTTAATATTTCAAAGATTTGAGGCCTTTTTTTCGGAGTGTACGGAGTACCTAGTACAAGTGAGATGGGTACCCTTGTTTTCCAACCTATTCAAACCTTTGCCGTATTACTTGGACCGTGCATTTTGTGCCCAAAAGACTTATGTAATAAAGCCCAAACCTAACATATGTACTTCATTAGGTGTACTATAACAGTTGCATATATACAGTTAGTTTAGTGCCGTCAGTGGGTTACTTGAGAGTCGAACAGTTACGGCATGTTAGAGGTCCTGGAGAAGCAAAACCTTCCTTCCGACTTCCTAAAAACGGGGGAAAAAACATTTAGCAAAGAGTGCAAAACTTGTCCTTTTTAGACGAATAACTGAAAAGATACAAGAGATTGGAACCTAGAGAAAAAAAGAACTAGGTTATAATCTAAAAATTAAAACCCTTTCAGATAGGATATACTAAATAATAGTGCTGCATATAGCCGTATTATTTATAAAGCTTAAGTGTGAGTTGTTTCTTTTTTACCATGGTTGTTGATTATCTCCCTTCAACCAAACACATAAGCATATGGCCAGACTCCTGTAACCACTAGAGTATCAGACTCACCTGTCCGAGACTCCTGACATTCTGATTACAGAGTATTTTTGTTATAACAATGTCGGGACGCTTTGCATATGTGCTGCAATCTGAATTTCGAATTGGAAATTCAGAAGTTCTTATGTCCTCCTGTAAAGCGCTGACCAGAAATGAGCCTCTCTTCTGTATTTACTTCTTTTTGTTCTGCTCAGTAGTTCATAATTAGTTATATCAAGGGGCTATGGCCAACGAAAAATTTATCTTTAGTTTTAAATCTTCTCAACTTCCACAATCGAGCGTTGAGACATAGACTCCCTACTCAACTAATAGAAAAGTGTGTTCTCTCTCTTACACTTCCTTACTCAAACAACTTCCAGTTCGATCATTCCTATAGAGATTCCAAAAGGCTTAGACTGACAGTATGACAGGTATGTGTGTTCTTGCGCCACATCTCAACTAATAAGTGACATACTAACAGCACTTTCCGACAGAATATGAATACAGATTGGAAGTAGTCCAACATCCAGTAAGGGCCCGTATGTGTGGGTTAGGAGACAAGGACAGGAGACAGATTTCACCATGTCCTTTTGTCAAGCTCCGTGTTTATCAAGACGGGGCTGAAATTATAGACATTTCCAACTTCAATATTAGCAATCTAGCTTTATTAGTGGAGCTGTGGACTTCAGATGAGACTGAGGATATTACACTGTTCCCAAGTATTGCATCTTCCAGCTCATCTGAGTCTTCTCCCAATCACGATGACTCATCATCTCTTAATCTATCTCAAACACACAATCAGCAGCTTTCTCAAAAGGAACAAGAACATAGCCAGCACCATGAAGAATCTTATCAAGAACCCCATATCTCGAAAGCTCATCTGCACTCACCAACAATCCTACCAGTCACGATATCCAAACAAGAAGAAGACATATACCAAGTGTCGGATCATGAACAGCACATATCAGAACAAGATTACTATCAAATTGAAAGGTCCTCTGGTGAACTCACAAACGCCAGCAACGAAACCAGTAGTTCTAGCAGTGCAGTTAGTCTACAGGTTCCAATTAGGAATCTTATCGGTAACGTGATTTACAACCCAAGTAAACTCTACGATGATAAAAATCAGTTGGGTATTTGGTTCATTTTGCAAGATCTATCGATTCGTATTGAAGGTGAATTCAAACTGAAATTCAATCTGATTAGTCTTGATAGTAGAATTAACAATTCAGAGGACAGTGGTAATTCTGGCTCAGACGATAATTCATTCAACTCATCTTGTGAATACAGTAACCAAAAAAACACGTTTAAAGCTTCAGTGTTCAGTAATGTGGTCAAGGTGTATAGCGCGAAGAGGTATCCTGGTGTGATTGACAATAGCAAGAATCATTTGGCTAAAATCTTCGCTTATCAGGGTATAAAGATTCCAATTAGAAGAGATTCAAAGGCTTCAGATGCTTCATCTGCTACTGGATATACTGCTTAAAACTTCATGAATCAGAAAGATGATTCGATAATTTATTAAAAGGGGAGGGGGCTTTTTCTTTTCTGTTAAACTCAATTCAATCAAAACAGAGTCATAGAGATGAGTTTCCGGATCAATAAATATATTTATTTACATCATAGATCTGTTGTCAAGTTCAACTATACAAATATAAATTTTAGGACTTCAATATCGGTACATTTTTTGAAATGTTTTAATCTCATAATATATCATATAAGAATAATCACCTACAAATATTTTGTAGCTTGTGACCTTTTGCTTTTTTTTTTTTAACAATTGTACTCTATAAAGAGATCTTTTCAGTTGCAAAATTATCATATATTTAGCAATTAGTTTGTCAAATACATGAGCTTGTATAGGGTCCATGATTCTGTAAAAATATTAGCTAGCTGAAGCTATTGATACCACAGTCTCTAGTTTCACCAAATAACTTAATGTCAAACCCACCTGACTTGACAGCTTCATTTACTATTAGCATAGGAAATTGACAACAATAGTCAATCATTTTCATCAACATTTAGACTTAACATCTACGGCGTGGGCCACCATGATGGACGTGATGAACGACACGACGACGACGACCAACCATTGAACCCAAAAGAAACCCTCCTAAGGCACCACCTGCACCCGCAACAGCTGGGTTAACTTGTGGTTGTTGTTGCATAACGATTGTTGGTTGTTGTTGATGTGGTTGCATCTGTTGTTGTGGTTGCATTTGTTGTTGTTGATAGACTTGAGCTTGAGATTTTTGTTGTTGGACTGGTTGAACCTGTGATGTGGTAGCTGGTGGCGGTGGACCTGCTGGTCTGTTAGGATGAGCAGGGTATTCCCATTGTGACACATTGGTTTCAGTATTGACATAGAAATCTTGCTTGTAGTGACCATCATAGACTGCTATCCAACCTGGTGGTAGTTCTCTCTTAGTTGTAGACATTTTTTGTATTTTTAAAATAAAGTTAAACAATTAATTATATTTAACTAGCTAATTTTGAGAAGAAGAAGGTGGATTTTCATTGGTATATATTGTATTTATTTATAATTTATATATTTATATATTTTTATATTTAATTCTGGGCAATCCAAAAACTGGCTGACCAATAATGGTAAGAGTTGCTCTAGAATAAAAAGAAAAAAAACTTGGATCAAGTTGTACGTGACGTTCCCGAAAAAAAAAAATCTAAAAGCTTAAATTAGGAAATTCTTTAAGTTTGAAGATTATGCCACACTTTTATTGCTAATCGATAGAATATATATATATATATATTCTAGTATATTGTACTTCTCAGATGAGTCTTTTCAAAAGTTTTTTTATCAGTGAACTAATCTGTATAACCTGTTCTCGTGGGTAATAGGTAACTGAACCAACCAAAATGTGTTAATTGTTCTTTGTGCCCAGTTTGTGGTTATGACCGTATAGAATCATTTCAGTACATGGACGTACAGTACTGCATTGAGATGCAAGGAGCACTTCATTTGTTTGGTTCTTCATGAACTCAAGTTGGTAACTTTCATGTTTTTTTTTTGCGATCGGATATATGTCCTATTGGGGATATTTTGTACTGGTCACGTGTTATGGGTTGAAATTTGTGCATCAAATCAGGTTAATTTAAGCTATATTTCCAAGAGATAAGAATTTTAAATGCACAACTAGTACTTTTTTTTACAATAGTTCAAAAAAAAAGGTGTCAAAAATATATGCTAGAATTTCTAAATACTAGAATATGAGTAACAGCATATTTCAAAAACCTACAATTCTTCCCAAAGAAGAATTAAAGCCGTAAGCTGAACTTGAGTAGATAAGAATAGATCTTTGAATTGTATTTATACAGGACTTATTCCAACTACATCTGACAATTTAAAAAGAGTTAATTATCAGAAATCTAATTAAAAAAAAATCATTTATTATTTATACACAAACTCAAGTCTTGCTCTTCAAAAATGACTTTGCCAGATCCAATCGCATGCTTACTCTCAGACCGTGTCATCAACCAAAAGACAGTTTCATTCCATGGTCAATCAGTGCCTTCTCACGTTAAGCCACATCCTGAACCAATTCAGCTTTCTGTC
Source organism: Waltiozyma sp. UFMG-CM-Y6624 (assembly GCA_018343995.1). Classification (NCBI taxonomy): domain Eukaryota; kingdom Fungi; phylum Ascomycota; class Saccharomycetes; order Phaffomycetales; family Wickerhamomycetaceae; genus Waltiozyma; species Waltiozyma sp. UFMG-CM-Y6624. The sequence continues at coordinate 28,093 of JADIOT010002615.1, forward strand.
GGTTCACCAAATCATGGTTTTTTCCCAATCAACTCCTTTGAGTTAGAAATTTCTTTGGAACCATTTACAAAGCCAAATCAAAACATCACCATTCCAAAAGTCTCTAAAAATCAATCCGAAGAATTAGATATCAAGACCAGTTTCCAATATGGACCAACTGAAGGGCATCCCCAATTGATTTCCTTTGTCAAGGACTTTATTTGTGAGATCAATCCTCCTAAGTACGATAGATGGGACGTTACTTTCACAAATGGTACTGCTGATTCTTTAAACAAGATCTTTGCCGTTCTCTTGAACCCTGGCGATTCCGTCTTGGTCGAATCATATACTTATCTACCAGTATGTAACAATATCACCAACTATGGTGGTACTCCTATTTCCGTAAAGATCAATTATGACACACCATCGGATTACGGGATTGATATTTCATATTTAAAAGATTTATTAGAGAACTGGGAGGCCCGTCATCCACATTTGAAAAAACCAAAGGCTTTGTACACTGTACCAACAGGACAAAATCCAACTGGTATTAGTATTCCTCAATCCAAGCGCGCTCAGGTATATGAAATGGCCAAAGAACATAATTTCATTATAGTGGAAGATGATCCATACGGTTATATTCAATTGAACCCTCGTTTCCTTACCGAAGAAGTCACCACTGATCAATTTGTCAATGAGATACTTCCAAACTCATATTTGCAATACGATAAAACTGGGCATGTGATCCGTTTAGAATCTTTTTCAAAAACTTTTGCCCCTGGCTCGAGATTAGGGTTTGTGGTTGGACATACGGATTTAGTGAAAAAGGTTACAGCTTATGCTTTGATCACTTCAAGAGGAGCTTCTGGTATTTCCCAATTGATTGTCAATCAATTTATTCTCAAAATTGGTGGGATTCAAGGCTGGTTATTGTGGAATATCAAAGTTTCTAAGGAATACACTCGTCGAAAGGAAGCTTTGATGACTGCTTTGAACTCCTCTCAAGCTGCTAAGAAGGGATATTTAAAAGTAATTGAACCAGATGCAGGTATGTTTGCTATTATTGACATCAACTTTCCGGTACAAGAAAATGGCGATTACCGTCAATTAGTAGATGAAATTAGATATAGACTTCTCGAAAGTGGTGTTATAGTCACGTATGGGAAGAACTTCACTGTTGATGAAGAATTCTCAAAGGCTGCCAAGTTTATTAGAGTTACAATCGCTGCTGCTCAAGATGATTCTGAAATTAAATTGGGTGTAGAGAGATTAACTCAAGGTGTGATTAACTACTTTGAAGACAAATAAAACCAGTTTTTTTCTTCTCATGCAATATATCACATACATCATCATCGTAGCTGGTAGCTGTTTACAAATGATATAGTCATTTCTGTATTTCTAGCATTCCATTATTGATTACAACGTTTAATATACATATAATGCAACCCCCCTTCGCATAGTTATCTAAGCAAACACATCTTCTTGTTCTGCTTCCAAGCTAAAATGGTTCTCAATTTCGTTGAAGGCAGTGAAATGACCAGGACGGTGGAGTTCATGATAAAATTCCAAAGGAATATCAATTTTCAAATCGTATTCCAATTCTTTGCTGTATCTCATACTCATGAAGGAATAATTCCAGATATCAGTAGCAGGCACCATGAAATTACCCATAATGTTATTTGATAAAATCATCTGGCCGACTTCACCAAATATGATCTTGAACCCTTCTGGTTTGACCAAATCGTATTGCTTATTAGTCTTACCCCATTCGTAACCTTTATCAGATAGAGTGAAACAAGTTAAAGAGATCGATCCAGTAGTCAAACTGACCACAAAATCAACCATGTTTGGATCATTATCTTTACCAAATAACTCTGCATGAGCTCTAACATCTGCAGCGCTCATGAATTGGGATTCTTGAGCTTGAGTGTGGATCCAACCTAACAATTCTAATCCTTCTAAAGCGTTGATAGAGTCTTTTTGTGGTGCATCCGACAGAATAATGTTGTTTAAAGTACCTTGTTGAGGTGGAATGACAATCGTAGAGACTTCTTTGACCTGCTGGTTGTCAACAGGAGACTTTCCGTACACATAACCACCAATTTGAGTTCTAGTGTCTGCTATACTGATAAATCTCTTCAAAACATTCTGTGGCATAATGTAAGTGATCTTGTCTTCCACAAAATCTTCAGTGGCAACATATATGTTTTTGGCACGTAAGTGTAACATGGAAGCTTGAATAGCCAACTTTCTCCATTCGGTCTTGGAAGTGAACGTCGATTGCTCGTAGTTACTGGAAACGTGGGTGATGATCTCTTCGCCGTGTGCATTCCTAGTCTTCACCTTCATACCAGTGTTGGCAGTATCTTCGGTCTTTTGTTCCTCAATTTCAGCAATTTCTTGTCTTTGTGCAGATGGAGCTTTGATGTCTTGACCCAAAATTAAATCTCTTATTTCACTTTGAGTCAAAGAGTTAATATTGACGTTGTGCTTCTTGGCGTAATCATTCAAGATCAAATCACGTAGTTCCGATTCAACATCAACCCATTGCTCTGGACTGAAACTTGGCCAGATATGGTTTTCTTGTGTGATTACAGACGCATCTGGTCTTAAGATCAATTTAGCCTTGTCCTCATTCAAACTCATCGATCTTAAAATCAAAATTAATCTGGAAAAGGCTGTGTATCCAGAGATAGTATCCAACCAATCATCATATAAATCAAACAACAACATCTTTGGTTCAGTGGCTCTCATGACTTCATGTTGCAACTTATCAACCTTAATCGCAGCGGCAAATGGCAATCTCAATTCAGCAGGTCTGATTGAAATGTTTGGGAAATCTAACATATGAACTTCCAAAGGATCCAACATGGCTCTTCTAGTGATGATCAATTGTTTTGGTTGTTCTTCCTTTGGAAGCGAACGGACTAAAGCAGCAACTTCTTCAGCTGCCTTCCATTTGGATAATTGGGACAAACGCTTTTGACCAGCCCAAACAGACGTATGGATGATCTTCAAGAACAATTGGCCGTTCTTTGGGTTCATGATGAAAATACAACCATTTATAGGCTTAGTTGACAGGTTACCTTCAACTGTTCTATGAACAGTGACTCTGTAAACATTGGTGTCATCAATGAACAACTGTGTATCGTTACTGAACAATTCGGCATAATTGGTAGAGTTCAAGAAGGCTTGTTGTGGTTGAGCTTGATATAATTGAAGACCCTTTCTGATACGTTCTCTCAAAACGTATAAAGATGGATTGGCTCTCATGATGGTCTTCATAGCATTCTGCATTAATGGCTTGAAGTTAGGGAACCATGTACCATAAGCATCGTACATGTTATAAGCCAAATCAATACCGACCAAAACACCTGTTGGAGATGGATAGAGATCATCACTGGTGTAATCCAAGAACTTGGCACGAACATAACGGGAGATATCGTGAGAATCGTAGTCACCATAACGTAACTGAATATCGACCCAGAATTTATCACTCTTGGCGGATTCGTATGTATCGTTCGAATCGTGCAACAAAGAAGGGGTACTACATCCCCATCTGTAAGAACCGTTCATGGTAATATCAGCGGTGGAAGAATTCATCTTATAAGACTTTCTTGGATGTATCGCTTCCTTTTGAACACTTTCAATCTGTAGGTTATCCATCTCACCGTCTAAGACTTGACATAAATCAACAACAACCGACTCATGAATCTTTTGCCACAAATGTGCTCTGAAAATTTGAATCAAAGAAATCTTCAAAGTTGGAATCTTACCATGCAAAAAAATACCTGTTAGATCCAATTGGACTAAGAAACCAACGTAAACGTTTGCTCTGTTGATAGTCGGAGACCACCATAGAGTGAATCTTCTGTTTGGAATTTGACTCAAACCGGATCTTTGAGCGTTGGTCAACTTCTTAAACTTCAAGGAATCTTCAAAACCAGAAGCCTTCTCCCAAAACAAACCTTCCCAAGAGTCGAAACCAGTAGCTTTAAATAGAGTATGTTCTAAAATAGTCTCAATACCACCTAATGCTTGAATAACATCGGTACGGTAAGCATTCAAGTTCCATAATTTACCGTCATGATGATTGGAAGTCCACCAAAATGGATTGAAACGATTGAGAGAATATTGTTTAAACTCACGACGAATTCTATGACCCTTATCGTACGCCAAAGTGTGACGATCCTTTTGAAATAAAGTGCTAATTCTTGGAATACCTCTATCCCATGAACCTTCCAATTCTTCAAAAGCCAAACGACGGTTCTGCTCCAAAGCTGTTTGTCTCTTAATGGCATAATCGGCCCAAACTCTTTGAGAGTCTAAAAATTCGTTCTCCCAACTGGTAATGTATCTGAAGATGGTTGGAATCATCTTTTCCTCAGCCAACTGCATACCAGATCTGAAATGTGTAATACCAGTGTCTGTTTGCTTAGACCAGGATAAATCAGAAGCAGGAATTAATATATGAGAAGCACTCAACATACCTAAACCACCCAATTCTCTTGGTGTATAGAAAACAGCAGGTGGAAATCTGGTTGGCATCTTAGAATTCAAACCAGCCTTAACACGGTTTTGGATCTTGGTTTCACACTTGACCAAGACATCCAATAGAGATTCAGTAGCAACAACTGATTCTCTGTAGTAAGTGAATAATGCCATCAAAGCAGTATTCCATTTGCTAGCAATCTTGGAGAAAGTAGTCGAACCAGCTGACATCAAAATTTGACGGATTCTACTGTTGAACTTCTCCACATCCTCTTCAGTCACTTGCAAATAAGCCTTCGCACTACGTTGTTTAGTGATATTGTCAACCAAATCCCAGACCCCTTCAGGGGAAGATGTAACTTCGTCCATTCTGCTCTTTGGTAAGATTCTAATTTCAAACCCACACATAGTGAACAGCAAGTTTGGATTGTCTTTACTGTAGACAGAGGACAATGTATCTTCCCATTCAATTCTAGCAAGGGCTCTTGGAACACGACCTTGGATTTCCCAAAATACAGCACGACCCAAATTGACATCATGACGCATCAATCTCATACGGCTATCCTTTGGCCAACAACGACGATTATTATAGCCGATTATGTTTTCAAAGTTTGGATCGGGGTTCTCGGAGAGGAATTCCTGGATTAAATCTTGAGCTTCATCTTCTTCGAATCTAAAGAAAATATGGATCTTGTCAATGTAGCGAGAGTATAACCTAATTGGAGAAGAGACTTCATCTTCTAGAGATTTAAACTGTAAGAACTCATTCGGTTGGGTTGAAGGACCAGCTAGTTCAGTAGCTCTGTCTAGTCCTAAGATCAACAAATCTAAAACTAAACCATAGTATTGAAAGACAAATGAGGAGAATTGAAGACCTCTGATCAACCCGTATTTGTTGATATGGTTCATATCCTTAAAAGTGATCCCGATATTGTTCTTAGCAGTGATGTAATCAGCAATATTCTGATCCATAATCAATCTCAACAAACGATTCAACAAAGTGAAATCAACTTTTTCAGCCACTTTATTCAAAGAAGTCTGGAGCATGACATTACATTGACCCTTTGAAATATCCCAGACTTCGTTCAAATTGTTTATACCTTGACACCATTTGTAAACCAATAACGGTGGGATTTCAGAATCACTTGGTTTAACCCAGTTAGGAAATAAACCTCTCTTATCACCTTCGTACCATAAGTATTGATCCAAATATGCGTCAGTGATTTTTTCTAGAGGATCGATATCATAAACTGGGGTCAACTCTGTATACTTATCCATCATTTCCAATCCAGCTTCTTTGAAGACTCTTTGGGTGAGAATGAACTTTTTGACTCTACTCAAACATTCGTGTGGGTTGTCATAGGCTTGTTCAATCAAAGCCAATTCTTCACGCTGACTACTGTTCAATCTACCTTTAGCACTGTATGAGTCTTTTAAATTTTCTAGTGCTAAAATCAAGAGCTTGGTGTCATGTTTATAAGTGAGAGGTGGGAATGGGATAGGAGCAAAGTTTCGGGATTCAAACCATGATACCATCGTCTTAAAAATGGTAATAGCTTCATTTGGTGAAATTTCAGGACCATCCTTCTCGATAGCTTGTTGACGTTCTTGTTCGGATTTCATCCATAATCTTGTCAATCTACCCAAGTTCTTCTTAGCAACAGTTTTTTCCACTGTAGAGCCCTTCATGATACGGTCTCTATTATGATGAGCGGCAGAAACCCATCCATCAGCCTTCGCCTTGACGTAACGTTCAATAATGTTCTTGATTGGCTCAGGTAAGCCGGGAACGTTCCAGGGGATATTAGCCTTCCAACATCTCCAAGCTTCAGTCAAATGTTGTAAGATAGTCTTGGATTTGTTCTGTTTGATACCTTCTGGGATCATGTCAAGAATGTCATTCAAGACAGAAGTTCTTAATTCGATATCGTAGTAGGCGTCAGTTCTTTGCTTAGTAACAGTCTTTGCCACTTCATTGGAACGACCTTCAAATTGTCTGGAAAGTAAGTTTCCCAGCCATCTTTCTAATAGGGGAATAATACCACGAAGAAAGAAGATCCATACTCTCCAAGCAGGCTGCCAGAAACCAGCTCCTGGACCCTTACCGATGATTTGATTGAACTTATGGTAGACGATATGTTTCAAGTCCTTACAGGCACGGATTTGATGCATTACCTTGTACTTGTAACGGTAGATACCAGTCAATTGACCCAAATGGTTCAAAATATAGTATATACCATCTGCCAATTGGAACGCATCAACATTTCCTAACCGGTACTGAACGTGAGAATCGACAAGCAGTTTGACAATCTTCAATATTTCCCTCATCAGATGAAAGGCGTTACCGAAACGAGACTTCTTACGTTCTTTGGTGGTCAATGTCTTTGTTGGTTTCAAGTTGAAGTTGTAGTCAAGGTGCAGGTAAGTTAATCCTTTTCTATGGATCAATAAGTTCAACATGTTATGACCTTGACGGCAAACCTGTAAACCTGCTTCTACCCAGTCAATAGTAGTAGTCTGGAAAAACTTGGTATTCTTAAGTGATTTCAATAATTGAACCTTCTTGTGGTTGGATGGCTTAGACTTATGGAGTTCATTCAACACAAAAGACTTCAATAACTTTTGATACGATACTCTTGTTTTAACCGGATAATCTCTTGAGGGTCTTTGTAAATACCAACTCTTAGTCAAAGCAACATCTTGGGCTCTGACAGTCTTGCCAGTACGACGGTTGAAAGGGTAAGGAGCCCACCATAATTCAATAGCAGCGTTTGTGCACGGTGGGGTCAAAGGTTCATCTGATAATAAAGGTTGTTGGGCATCTGTTGGCAAAGAGAAATCGTCATTGAGTTCATCTTCGTTCTCAAACAAATCATCTAAAGATTCTTCAATGCCATTGAAAGATCTTGGTGGAATAGGGTTCAAGGATTCATCAAATTTAAAGACAGGCTCATCCTCATCGTTGAAGTTATCGCACTTGATGAAAACGTTTGTGGGGTCAGCATACCACGAAATATAGACAGATCTTGGAAGAGAATTGTAAAGATGTGGGAATGCGACTCTGTACTCCGTTCTTATCTGACTTCTGATGATGATTCTATCTATTGAGTTGAATTCATTATAATCTTCTTCTATGATGTCTTTGTAGAGAGGTTCAAACTTTGGACCACCTGGAATACCTTGATTCAATGCCTTAGCTGTGAAGAAAGATCTTTTATCAAATAAATGATAGTAGTTCTTGTTATAAACCTCAGCTAAAATAGGATCTGATAGTTTGTACAAGTTGGCCATGACCTCTAAGGGCAATTTCCACTTTCTGTAAGACTCACCATTGACAATTTGAAGATTATCAGCCAATGGTCTAGCACCATCGTAGATCCATTCAATGATCTCTTCGTCATCAACTTCATCCAACTCTAATTGAATAGCCTCTGGAGCTTCGGATTCTTGTAAGTTTTCCATCCATGATAATGGTGGTTCTTCATCATCAAAAGGAGGGAATCTCATTCTCTTGAAATGTCTTCTGTCCCTCTTTTCTCTTCTCATGGCGATCCACATTGCGGACCATTGAGCAGTGTAAACAGGTTCAATAACTCTAGGTATTTCGTTAACAAAAGTAATGGCACCGGTCGTATGGTAGAGGACTTTGACTTCTCTGGTCTGTTCCCATGGTTGTGGCATGTTTTCAATCAATTTCAACGCAGCATGGGGCATGTACTTAAGAGACCCCAAATAACTTCTCTTGTCATGCTGCATCTTTCGGGATGACATATCACCATGGTCCATAATGATCTTACGCAGATGTTCCGGTGGCATATCCACCTTCTGTGAATGAACAAAGGTTCCAACCTTTGAACGAATCTCAGTGTATCGACTCTTCTGGATGCTGAGCCACTTACGACGTCTCTGATCCAATTCTGATTTGGAAACTCTAACACTAATGCTTGATGACTTACACTTAGCAGAAGAAGGAGGTGGTGGCGGTGGTAGTAAATGAGGCCTGTAAGATGAAGGTGGAGGTGGGGGAGGTGGTAACCTGCTAGATGGAGGTGGAGGTGGAGGCATGCCATTAGATGGGGGAGGTGGAGGTGGCGGTGGAGTCTGATTAAGGCCTGGTGGCGGAGGTACATTAGACATTTTGAATAAATCCTTTCTGTGAATATAATATAAGGTTGGGGTTTACCAAGCTAAGTAAATAGTTGGATTGTTCGTTATATATTGGGTAGTTTGGGTTGTTGAGTGACTGTCTCGTGATACTCTTCTAGTTTTTATATACAAGTATATTTCAATTTTGAAAAATGATAATTGCAATTCCCTTTAGAACAAACAGTTGTAATGTTAATGGATTGACTTGAAATTTGTTTTGAGGGACTTAAAAAAAACCTTAAAAACTGATAAGTACATTGTTTCCTTTTAAAGATCTATCTATCTGTCTAATTTTTTTTTTTGCAACTTGAATTTTCGCGCGCAGGTTTGTTTTTGTGTGTGCGTGTGTGGTGTGTGTTTTTTTTTTGAGAGAGAGAGATCTACATGTCTATAAAAATATTTCAGTGAGAGTTTGAGCATCAATATACTCTGTTCTTTTTCAAACTTCAATGAGGGATAATTTCTGGTTCTATCGAATAATTAATATCCAAAAAAAAAAAAAAATTTTTTTGACTACCACTATTCACTTCTCTAGAACCCAAGTTCTCTTTCTATTTACTTTCATCCAAATTCGGAACTTTTCGCGGCATTTGTACAAACATATTTGACATTTTCACACCTACGTGTTGTTGTACCTAAATGCCACTTTGAATTTAAGATCCATATCTTGAGAATTCTTGAATTGAACCACTTTATTGGGGGTTTGCTTTGTGTTGTGGAAATTGAAATGTCAAACCTCATTATATCAACACCAAAACCATCCTTTTCTTTAACTAATCGTCCCCAAACCACATCTCCATCAAAAAAGAAGCGTGGCAAAGCTACTTTCACTAACCCTGACATTATAACTCCATCCTTTCTCGAGGAGAGTTTTGGAGCCTCAATCGGCTCTAGAGTTAGATCCTTAGGTCAATTTCAAGATATTGGTCCCCCAGATTTACTTCATATTTGCAAATATGATAGAAGCTCTAAAAAGGAGGAAGGGGAATACCACTTTTTAACAGGTATAGATATCAGTTCAGAAATTGCAGCCATCGCCTATATTTCCACAATTAACCTCAAATATTCCCATTTCAATTACCAAAAACACCCAACTTGTTATACATACTGCTCTTACAATGCATTTTCTAAAGAAGACATTAGAATCAAAAAGGAATTTCCAGGGTCTGAATATACCCTACAGACAATTACAAACGATAAGCACAGATCGACCTCTGAAGGTGTGACTGAGAAAACTTGGTCAGAAACTTTTGTCAGCTCTATTGTCAGATCTGTTACTATCGGGTTGGACGACGAAAGAAAGCTACCCTCCTTAGTGGAAAAACCTCTCTTTACATCAAAAAATTCCACCAAAAATATTATTAAACAATTAGTTCAATTCATTGATCGTGGATTTTTGTTGGGTGCTTCAGAAAATGTCAGCAAACCTTCCATCTATGAGAATTATTTGCTGGATACCCTCTACACAATCGTTGAAATCTCAGGCTTAGTAGATTATACAATTTCAGAAATTCGCTCACTTGCTTTCGCCAAGTACGATCTTTCCTTAATTATGATTAAGATTTTAATGATAAACAATAGAGAAGTCGAAGCTGTTAGATTACTTCATTTAGCAATCAAGAAAAATCCAAGAGATCATTATTTATTGAACGAACAAGCCAAATTCCTTATACGTAAGGGTGAAATTAATTTAGCCATTGATGTTTCCCTCCGTTCCACCATGATTGATCCTTATGGATTCGAATGCTGGTACTTACTTTCCAAGTCATACTTATATAAAAAGAAATACACTTTGGCTTTGCTTACAATAAACAATGCCCAAATTATCAACCAACGCTCCAAAGATATTATTATTCTTAACTCAAAGGACAAATTGAACGAGCCTGCTCCAAACTCGGGTAAGGTCAAATCTGTGTGGGATGATCTGTTACATATTTACGGGCCTGGTGCTCATAATATGATGAAATATTCAAACCAAGCTGAGATTGATGCAGTTGATCCCATGATTGCAAGAGTCAATAAATTTGCCTTGAAAGGTTCAATTAAAGAAGTCTACGAGTTACTTGTCCTTTTTGTTGATTGTATTGGTTGGGATGGTTTATTGAAGACCAGAGCTGAAGTTTTTGTTATGGATAGTGAAGCTCGTATCTCAGAAGCATCGGCAGTTGGTACTGAAACTGAAGTCTCAACCGAAGGTTCTGGTATTGACTTCAATAATTTTCTATCCAAGCGTATCTGTGAACCATGGTTAGAAAATTTGCTTGGTATTCTTTTCGAAGATCTTAGAATCTCTATGATTTTTGAGAGACAACTGAACGAACAAACAAAACATTCTGTCTTGGAATGGGGACTCATAGGTCTAACTTGTGCTCGTACACATCACTACAGCAACGCAGTGTCATGCTTGCGAACCACTCTTAATAATAAGTTTGATATCATCTCCGCTAGATCATTGATGGTATTATGGGGTAAACAACAATATGATATGGAATTTAAGGCCTGGCAAAGAACATACAACCGTTCCGTCAAGAAATCTTTTGAAGTCCCATTGGATCAGTTGATTGATGCTATCGTCTTATCCATTAGTTATAACTCACGTTTTTACAACGAATCTCAAGTAGAAATTTTACTCTTTTTGAAGAACTTCTTTAGCTTAATTGATGTCGACTACATCAGTAATAGAGTCCAGGTCCTCCTTGAAAGAGACGATGTTCATGATTGGAACAATTCAGGTTGTATTCCTGTCTTTGATGGATTGGTCAACACCTTAAAGATCTTTGGTGAACTTTGATAATTGAATTTTAATGGAATCTTGATAATGTCTTTTATTAGCATATAATTAATATAAAGCTAGATCTTCTTTTTTTATATATTTCAAGTTTAGAGCCCTTTTAACTGATCACGTGAAGATTAATAATATGAAAGGCGCGATCAAAATATTTCCCTGACACACTGTGAGCGTTGGAAAAAAAATCAAACCAAATCAAATGAAAATGTCAAGTAATTTTACAAAGAAGATAATAGTTTTTAACTGTTAAAATTCAAGCGAAGGAGTTTGTTATTAACAAGGAAATACAACATGTCTAGAATCTCCAATATTGTCCTTGCTGCCACAGGTGTCTTTGCCCTTGGTTACGTCGTCTACTTCGATTACCAACGTCGTAACTCCGTCGAATTCAGAAGAAGCTTAGCTAAGAGCAAGAAGAGAGCTGAACAATCATCCAACGCTTCTGAAGCTGCTAGTAAACAAGTCAAGGTCCAATTAGTCAAGCAAATCTTATCCAAATCCCTATCTGAAGACCCGATTCCAACCGATGTCCACAAGAAGGAAGAATTCTTCATGACCTCTGTGACTATGGGTGAACAACTTGCCTCCATGCCAGGTGCTGAATTAGAATCCGCTTTACAATTCTACAGGGCTTTATCAATCTACCCAAACCCAACTGATATCTTAAACATCTACCAAAAGTCCATCCCTCCAGCTGTTTACGAATACGTCATCATGATGATTGCCATTAATCCGCCATCTTCTGTCGCCTCTTTCTTAAACGAAGGTCCTGCTGCTGCCACTGCCGCTGCTGCCACTCCAGTTGCAATCGATGTTGAGCAAGATTAAATCAAAGGTTGATATTCTTTTTCTTTACCCTCATTTCTCGATCTTTCTTATATTTATATACTTCGGGTCACAGCTGTAGAATTCAAGGTTTGTTTACAAGGTTCATTTATTTTTTTCTTAGTTTATGTACATAATTACAATACAAAACCATTAACGTGTTAACCAAGAAATAGAGCTAGATACAGTAAAATGTCAAAGGCTTAAAATATTCAATACTGAAGAGGATGAAAGGGGAACAGATTCTTCAATGAAGACGTTTATTTTGGAATAAACTTGACAATGTTCTTAGCAAAACCCACGCCAAAACCACCAACACTTAAGACCCAGGTCAAATTAAACAGCAAACTAATACCGTGCCACTTACCAAATTGTTTGGACAATTCTTTGTATTCTTCAGAAGCTTCATCATGTTTCAATCTTTCTTCCTTTAAAGCTTTAGTTTTTGGTAGTAACCAAACAGAATTGGCCAACCCTGAGACAGCACCAATAGCCAAGGCACTTAAACCAGTAGTGGTTAAGGTAAATGGAGAGGTTAAACCAATGACTATAGGAGCGATTGTTTGTGTGATGAAAAATTGGGGGAACACTTGAGATTGTAATGAAGAGAATTGTTCTCTTGGTAGAGATTTGAAGGCAATTGGGGAGGCAACGTAACTATAGTAGGTGATACCGCCGAATGAGAGGGAGTATAAAAGTAAGTGAGCAGTGGTCTTAAGCGCAGACATTGTTATGAGATTAATGGATTAGCAATTTTGGATTTGTAGAAGGAGTAAGTGATTGCTTGTTGTGCTTTGGTTTCACAAATTATAACCCGATTAATTTGTCCATAGACTAACTATGAATTTAAATATGACAGATTAGAGGGTAAAATGAAGGCTAATATAAGAAATTTGAAAATTTATCTTTTGGCTCTTGCAATACCATCCATTTAATGTTCTTTAAAGTTTTCGTAAAATGCAATTAATTAACTTTTGAATCATATTAAAAAAATGATAAAAAAATTCAAAAGTAGAAAGGTTCTACTTATTTTAGTCATAGAAGGCATATTAACACCAATCAAGTTTGGATTGACTATTTGCATGATGACGTGATGAAACTATATGCCAAAATTATAAAAATTCTTCTACAGATCGTATTATAGAATAGCTTAGCTTTCCCCAAGGTTTAATTATAAATAACCCAAAATTAACCACCCCATATATAGTTGCTTTTAAGGGCGATTTGCTATTGAGACTAAATCCGACCAATAAGTGCACGTGAACTCACCGGAGTTCTTGAATTGCAAAACAAAATCATCCACCACAGCTCAGAAGATACCAACAGTTTAAGCGTTTAACTATTTATTCAAATTTCATTTGATCTTTGTATTCACCTGTTTCACATCTCTTGGTCTCTTCTCTTTTTTTTTGCTTTTTGTTTGTTTGTTTGTTTGACTTTAGTTCTTTACAGTACTATGTCGAATACTAAGATATATTCTGTTCTCAAACAATTAACACAAAGCTGTCTCACAAGGTCAGCTACTCCTGGATACACTCCCAATTCAGTTATTAGTTTCGGTCTTGTCTCAGGAAACCAGTCTGGTGATGCCGATTCGATCATATCTTCAATCACTTACTGCTATCTACATTACAAACAAACAGAGATATTACCATCTACAGCTATCTCACCAGTAGTCTACCTACCGTACTTGAACTTTGCTAGATCGGAACTACACCTACGCAAGGACGTTCTACGCGTGTTCCAACAGCATCACATCACCGAGAATTTGTTGATTTTCAGTGATGACTTGGATACCGTTATTCTCGAAGATCAGAGATTCAAAGATGTTATCCTTGTGGATCATAATGTTCCACAGGGTGCGTTGGCTAAGTTTATGGATAATAACAAAGATAAACTGCAAATTTCTGGTATTATTGATCATCATATTGATGAGGGCCAATTCACAAAAGTGGCTCCTAGAATCATTGAGAAGGCAGGCTCCTCTATTTCATTGATATACAGCTATTTCAAGACCTTGAATAATTGTGTATCGCAAGACTCAGAACTATTAAGTTTTATTATCAATCCAGTTCTCTTAGATACATCTAATATGCAATCTCGTGTTGAGGAATTTGATAAGGAACTATTTCAAGATTTCCAAAAGTTATACCAAGAGAAGGTTAAAGCTACAAAAGAAGAGGGAAACTATGTAAACAGCACTATCACTAAGAGTATTTATGATGAACTTCTCAAAGCCAAGAATGATATCAGCGGTTTGTCCTTGACTGATCTTTTGAATAAGGATTACAAGAATTTCAGCTCGTTGAAAGATAGAAACTATCAGTTTGGTATTTCTAGTATTGGTGTTTCTTTGGAATATATAATATCTACTTATTCTTTAAAGGATGTCAAAGAAGAAATCTCTCTCTTCATCAAATCCAATGGGATTGAGTTTTTGGGTCTTATGACGTCTTTTGTGAAACCAGGAAGCAAAGACGATTTCCATAGACAGTTGGGCTTTTTCGGTATTCCAGTTGCAATTTTAGAAAATACCATCCTACCAAAAATCGAATCGACTTTAGCTTTACAAGAATTTGAATTTAATCCAGAATATATCGCCTCCAGCTCAGTATCGAAGTGGGAAGCTTATAGAGGCGATGATTCTGGTTTAATTTTGTTTGAACAGGGTAATTTGGGATTTAGCAGAAAACAGGTTGCACCATTACTACGTGAGAATGTAAGAGGAATGTTATAATTCATTGCTATATACCAGTTGTAAATATAGTACTCTCATCCTTTTTTTTTTAATTATACGCTTGAATATAGATATCTCTTTCTGCTACTTCAGGCGGATTACCTTAATAATAATTTGATTCATGTTTTTAAACAGGAAAGAAAAGAAAATATTAATTTGGAAAATTCATCACCGAACGAAGCCAGCAGCCTTCAGGTTGAGCAGTTTATCGATGGATGATCTAATATCGAATCACTCAACCAAATCATATAGATATAAGTGCAGGTGATCCAATTTTTCAACTTCCGTCCACAATTGAACACCACAATTGGACACCGACAATCCTTTGTGTCATGGACCATGGCATAAATGCTGCAGTCGTATGCAATAAATATGACTATAGAATTTTCCCTGCCACCGTAATTGAAATTAAACCCGCATAAAAATTCAATGAAATTTACCCGATGAGCCCCGGAATAAGGCACTGTCCTGACTAGTGAAACTGGGAGATAGGTGCTTTAATAATTTGCAAAATTGTATAAAAACCCTAGATGCTCCTTAAGTATGCTCAATCTAGATTACTCGATTGAATTTTTGAGTATGTGTCTTTTTTATTTCAATTTATTCATATCAAAAATTATTGAATCTATATTAAACTACAATCAAAATATATTAAATACAAACGAATCACAATGCCCGAACCAACACCCCCAACACATGACTCTGATCAACCAACAATGAGAGGGTTGGTCTTCCATGGTCCACAAGATCTCCGTTTCGACACCAATGTACCAGTTCCTAAAATTCAACACCCTTCCGAAGTCCTTGTTGACGTCCATTACTGTGGTATCTGTGGTACTGATCTCAAGGAGTACTCATCCGTTGACCCAAACTTCTTCAATGCAGATGTCAACAAACCTAATGAATTAACTGGTTTAAAGGCACCTCAATGTATGGGACATGAAATCGTTGGTGTTGTTGAAGCCATTGGCTCGGCCGTGACCACCGTACAAGTTGGTGATCATGTTGCTATTGACCCTTCAGTTCACTGTGCTGATATTGAAAGATATCCAGACTCTCCATTGGACCCAGCTCACAAATGTTTGCAGTGTAAACGTGGTTTAACTAATACTTGTGATTACTCTTCTCTTTGTGGGCTCGGTGCTCAAGATGGTGGCCTTGCTGAGAAGTTTATTTGTGCTGAACGTCACGTCGTGGTCGTTCCTAAGTCCATTCCTTTGGAAATTGCAGCTTTAACTCAACCTTTGGCCGTTTCATATCATGCTGTTAGAATTTCCAAATTTAAGCCAGGTTCTTCTGCTTTGATCTTAGGATGTGGGGCTATTGGGTTAGTTGCTATCTTGTGTTGCTTCGGTTTTAAGGCTTCTACTGTTGTTGTCTCAGAACCATCCAAAATCAGAAGAGAGAACGCCAAAAGGTTGGGCGCCATCACCTTCGATCCGTCAATTTATAGAGGCCTCGATAACGAAGAACAAGTCACAATTGAAGAATTACGTAAATTGTCACCTAACAATGAAGGTTTCGACTACACATTTGATTGTTCTGGTTTCGAGATAACTTTCAAAACGGCCATTGAAGCCTGTGCATCCAATGGTACTATCGTCAATGTTGCTATTTGGGATCATAAACCAATCAATTTCTGGCCAATGTCGGTGACCAAACACGAAAAGAAGTTAATAGGCTCAATGTGTTACACGAGAGAAGATTTCGAAGGTGTTTTGAGATGTTTCGAGGATGGTTCAATTGATGTTGACGTCACAAGAAACTTAATCACAACAGTAGTAGCTTTGGAACATGGTATCAAAGGAGGCTTCGAATATTTGCAAAAACATAAAGCTACCGAAATTAAGGTGTTGATTACTCCCGATAATCATGGAGAGACTCAACATGCTAAGGGATACGCTCATGTGTGGGAAGAGCTAGGTATATGAGTTCATACGGCGAGCTCATGTCATATTGTCATCATAAAGGAATAAAACTTAAATTTATTATTTAGAATTGGATAATAATAAAATTATCTTATATTCATTCCGTTTTGTGTTGTAAAATTAAAAAAAAATGTTTTTGGACCAAGAAACCTTGCTATAACTTTCAGATTCTCTGAAAATGCGTGACTTGAAATAAGGGCGGCCTGTGGCCGCGATTGTTACTTTATTTATTTATTTTTTTTTTTTTTTTTTTGATCTGTCAAATGCTAAGCCATCAAAACTTAACAATCATTATTATAGATAGTGACTTTTATAACGAGATATAGATAGAAACCACTCACTAACAAATGGTATGTTACATTTCAACTACCCCTTCTCAAAAATCAGAATACTAATAATGTCCCTTAATATAGGCGAAAAGAACAACGATCCGTAGCAAAGTGGCTACTAAGGCTACGAAGCCAACTACATCATCTTCTCAAAACTATGAACTTCCTCCTGATCCAAAAGCATGGTTGCATCAAGAGAAAGCCACAAAGAAGGAAAAATTAGAGAATAAGCGTTCATCTTTCCTTACAAGACTATCATCAAAGGATAACTCCAATATTTCAAAGTCCAGCTTGAGAAGATTGAAAAGAAAGCAAAAAGAAGAATTACTTCCAAAGATGCAGGATCTTTTAACCTCTTTAGAATCATATACTGAAAACCACTCTACATCCCATACTAGCGATAAAACGACTTCCAATGCCGATCTTCTTTCTACAATTAATATTGTCCCATCCTCTCAATACATTAACTCGGCCCCAAAGGTTAAGAAGAACTTACCGTCTTCTCGTAATAAACGTGGTGTTAAAATAATTGAAACTCAAGAAAGATTACAGTTTGGTCAAGTTTTGAAAGACCAGGAATTCAAATCTAAACCATTCACTTCTTTGAAGGATGCTATCAAGCAGCGTTTGGCTGCAGAGAAGGAGATCGCAGATGCTGCTGCTAAGGCTGCCAAAGCTAATAAAAAGAAGTGATCCGCACATCATTTGGGAGGGATACCTGGATATCTCTGTTTATAATAATGATTTTTAAAAGCAATTATTGAACTGTATAAAATATATGATTTAATCTTTCAAAATGTTGCACTATCCAAGAACAAAAATACGAAATCTAAAGCTCTAATCTATCCATAAGTATTTCGCGTTTACTTGTAAATTTCAATTGCCCTTTTAGGAAAGGAAATTGAAAGCGTTTGAATAGCGCGAGATTTGGGAAAGATTTATAAAAAAAAAGAGAGAAAGCTATTATATGATTTCAGATGATCTTTAGCAAAATCCTTTAAATAGTTCTTTCCACTATAACAATCCATATAAACCAATGTCATCAAGGGAAAATAATAGAAAGAGACCAAACTTCGACTCTGAGGACGACTCTGAGGACGACAACGGAAGAAAATCATTATTGAACTCCTCTCCACAACTTATCCCACCTTCTTCGCCTATCATTCCTTACGAAGATGCTGTAGAAGAACGTATACAGGATGACGATTTCGATACTCTCGAGCAAGCTGAAGAAGATCTTGAAGAAGAAGATGGCATTGATTTGATGGACCAAATGGAAAACGATTACCGTTTCAACGCCACAGAAGACACGTATGATCTTGAGGACGGTAACATTGACGACACACACATAGAAGACGATGGCTTGGGCTTAGCTGGTTACCGTCGAGTCACAAAGGCATTGGAAAAGAGGGACCAGTTGATAGATAATGTCGGGCACATTTCAGAGAGACGGAGAGAGGGATTTAGAATGAGAGAGATCAGACGAGGGGATGGCGAAGAGTACGATGATGAAGACATTGATCCTTTGGAACAAGAAGTTTCATCTAATGATTTGTTGAAAATCACAACCGACACAGTTTTGGAATGGGTCATCCAACCCAATGTCCGTAATAAGATCATTTCGGAATTCAAATCATTCCTGTCTGAATACACTGATGATAAGGGTACCTCTGTCTATGGTTCTCGTATTAAGGCCCTTGGTCAGGAAAATAGACAATCGCTGGAGGTCGACTTCCCACACTTAAGAGAGTCTAAGGCTCAAATTGCTATTCTTTTGGGTATTTGTCCAGAAAAGGTCTTGGAATATTTTAACAGTGTTGCTCGTGACGCCGTCATGGACTTCTACTCTGATTACAATGAGATTCACAGTTCCATATACGTCCGTATCAATGCTTTTGACACTCCCAAAACCCTTAGACAACTCCGTGAATCTGACTTGAACACATTTGTCACTATTTCTGGTGTTGTCACCAGACGTACCGGTGTCTTCCCTCAACTATCCGTTGTCTACTTCGACTGTGTTGTCTGTGGCAAAACTGCTCCTCCAATTTATCAAGAGGGTAACCAAGAAATTAAGCCCGCTTATTGTCCAAACTGTGGTAAGAGATCCCAGTTCACCATGAACTCCGTGCAGACCACCTACAGAAACTACCAACGTTTGACTCTACAGGAATCTCCTGGTAGTGTTTCAGCTGGTAGATTACCAAGACATCGTGAGATCATATTGTTGAACGATTTGGTTGATAGTGCTAAACCTGGTGAAGAAGTGGAAATCACCGGTATCTACAAGCAAGCTTATGATGGCTCCTTGAACGCCAAGAACGGTTTCCCAATTTTCATGACTGTTATTGAAGCCAACTCAGTTAAGAAGCATCATGGTGATAGCGACTCTTCCTATAGTTGGACGCCACAGGAAGAAGCTGAGTTCAAGAGGATTTCCAGAGATGGCAATGTTATTGATAAGATTATCAACTCTATTGCTCCTTCTATATACGGGCACCGTGAAATTAAAACAGCGATTGCTTGTTCCTTATTCGGTGGTGTCAGTAAAAACATTAATGGTAAGCATTCTATCAGAGGTGATATCAATGTCCTATTATTAGGTGATCCCGGTACTGCTAAGTCTCAAATCTTGAAGTATGTTGAAAAGACAGCACAAAGAGCTGTCTTCGCAACTGGTCAAGGTGCTTCTGCTGTGGGTCTTACGGCCACTGTTAGAAAGGATGCCATCACTAAAGAATGGACTTTGGAGGGTGGTGCGTTGGTTCTTGCTGATAAGGGTGTTTGCTTAATTGATGAATTCGATAAGATGAATGATCAAGATAGAACTTCTATTCACGAAGCCATGGAACAACAGAGTATTTCCATTTCTAAAGCAGGT
The DNA here is from genome assembly GCA_018343995.1 of Waltiozyma sp. UFMG-CM-Y6624. Classification (NCBI taxonomy): domain Eukaryota; kingdom Fungi; phylum Ascomycota; class Saccharomycetes; order Phaffomycetales; family Wickerhamomycetaceae; genus Waltiozyma; species Waltiozyma sp. UFMG-CM-Y6624. Next base: position 48,197 of record JADIOT010002615.1, read on the forward strand.
ATTATCACCACCTTGCAAGCAAGATGTGCTATCATTGCAGCTGCCAATCCCAACGGTGGTAGATACAATGCCAACTTGACACTACCACAGAACGTTGATTTAACTGAACCAATTTTGTCTCGATTCGATATTCTTTGCGTTGTTAGAGACAAGTCCAATAGGGAGATCGACGCCAAGTTGGCCAAATTCGTTATTAACTCTCATATAAGATCGACACAAATGATCGATGATGACGATGTTGACGAAGAAGAATATTCAAATGTCAAATCTATAATCACTCAGCAACAAAAGGTACAACAGTTAAAGGCACAAAAGGAATCAGAAATTTCACCTCTTTCACAATCGATTCTCACAAAATATATTCAATACGCCCGTACTCATATCACACCAAAACTTTCACATTTAGAAGAAGACAAAATATCACGTGTTTATGCTGATCTTCGTCATCAATCCAAGGTCACAGGCTCCTTCCCTATTACTGTGAGACATTTCGAATCCATCTTGAGAACAGCAGAATCCTTTGCTAAGATGAGATTGGCTGAATATGTCAGTAATGCAGATGTTGATAGAGCTATTGAAGTTTCCATTAAGAGTTTTATTGGTGTGCAGAAGCAAGGTGTTAAAAAAGAGCTGGAAAGAGGGTTCTGGAAGTACACTCAAAAGAGAAAACAACGTGGTATGCAACATAATGAATAATTGTATATATCAACTTTTAAATTTGGTTAATGGATTTGCTGGAAATTTAATTATGAGAAGTCTACTATATATAATGTTTGTAAAATGAGTTTAGAATCTGTGGTAGCTATTGAAAAAAAAATGTACTATTATAACTAAAACTCTTTAATGCGATAACTTGACTTATTGGTTAGCCTTTAAAAACATTATTTGCACACTTCACTGTTCATAAAAGAGTAAAAATTAAAAATTCAACCTACCGGTAGAAATCCAAGGAAGTGATGGGTAGTCAAGTTAAGTTATCCATTTAAGATATCTGATCTATATTAGCGTTCCATAGATTATATAAGTCCCGCTCTTCACATTATTGCGATGTTGAAAGAGCTTGAGCCTTGGGTGATGAGCCTTACTTGGTGGATTTCGAAATTTGTCTTTCCTCGTTTTGAATGTTCGGGTGTTGCATATCGAAATTTACTTTTAATCGAAAAAAAAACGCTTACATAAACATAGATTTCGTTAAAAACTTCTGAATTTGGCAAAGTTTAAACAAACCGTATCCTGCCCTCTACAAGATAATCCGGATTATTTTCTCTGTTTTTTTTAGGAGCCGATTCGAAATAAAGAGTAGGTCAAATTTTACAACTGGTATCTTACATCTTACACATATGATTACTAATTAATCTCTTCACATATCTTTGGTCAACTGGGAGCTTCAGTTTCTACGCATGACAAACCAAAGTTTTAAATTAACTAATTTTGTATATGAATAATGGTCTATATTCCCTTAAATTAAGCGCTGGACCTCACGGTGCCTACTTCAAGACAGAGCACCCCACCCCAACTACCCTATATTTTAAGCACGTGAGAATAGCCACCCGCCGCGCCTTCTAACTCCACATATGTAATTCTGCACCCACAAAAATATAATAATTTGCAAGGCTGAAAAAATAGCGGGGGCTACTCGTCAAAATTGTAGCGATCTTATTCCAAGAACAGAGAGCTGCTGCAGTACGACAGAAAAAATAAACCAGTTATATTTAAAGCTTTCAAACTACAGGTTAAATAATATCTAAACTTAACAGTGGCTATTGGACTTCACTTTTTGAACTCACATACCCAACCAATCAATAGCAAATAATAATGTCCGCCTCAAATGCCTTCAGAGCTTTCCTTAAATCAGAAACAGGTCCCTTTACAGTCCATTTCTGGGTAAGTTTTTTTTTTCTCTGTTTCACATCTAATCTCAAAGCTATGAACAATTTGTTTCAGTCGAAAGGTGTTTCAAGTTAAGATAGTCTTCTACATAATTGAAGTTCACTCATATATATTCTCATATCATCCTCCACATTTACGAATGTTCGTCATTAAAAAAATTTCAGCAAAATGCAAATTAGCTACTGAAATATTTTTCCTACATCACTTCTAGATAGATAAAATATCCACCCTTCATTCTTCCGAACAATTGCGGCTGTGATTATCTGAGAAGTAAGCAAATACTAACATTTGAATTTCTTTAGGCTCCAATGTTAAAATGGGGTGTCGTCTTCGCTGGTTTAGCCGATATGACCCGTCCAGCTGATAAGATCTCTCCAACCCAAAATCTTTCCTTATTAGCCACTGGTACCATATGGACTAGATGGTCTTTCGTCATTAAGCCAAAGAACTACCTATTAGCCTCTGTTAACACTTTCGTTGCTTTGACATCCGGTTACCAATTATCCAGAATTATCAACTACAGATTATCTGAGGGCGATGATGCTAAACAAGTTTTGAACTACTTATTTAACGGTTCTGCCAACAAGGCCGCTGCTGTTGAAGAAGAACAAAATCAAAAGTCACAAGAAGCTATTGTTAGCAATTAGTTTTAATTACTGCACTTTATTAGATCTTGCTAATGGTCCGCTGGTTCATTTAATTTTAGTTTTGTGTTTTTTTTTTTTTTTTTATTTTTCATTTCAGGACGTTGAACGCTTCTCTTATTATGCAGTATAATCATGACCGTTCTTGGACTGTTTACTGCATGGTATAATATACTTCATAAAATTCACACTAAATTTATTATGATTTGTATATAAATAAAAAAGATCCTATTCATATAAGTTGTTTACCTAGTGTACTTTATACGTTACAACTAATGATTGATTGATAACCTTTATTACTACTAAGTATATATATATATGGAAAAAAAAGTTCAATTAATTTATACTTAAAAGTTCACTTCTGATCAGAAATGACAGACTCCTTCTTGTTGAAGTTTACCATTAGTCTGTCTAATTCCTTGATATCGAAAGAAAGAACCTTATTCCATTTTTGTTGCACTGTTCTATACGTCTGGAGTTGATTCCCAACTTTATTCAATTCGGGTTGTAAGACCTTAGAATTGGTGAAATCAAGTTTAGCTCTCTTAGTCTTCTCTTTGTTCAATAAGTTCAAAAATTGTTCTTTACTCAAATTATCCAATGTCAAAGGTTTACCATTATTAGTAAGTTTAATATCAGTAACTTTTCCAACTGATTTTTGGGCTTTATCAAAGTTCTTCTTAGAATAATCCAATCTGTTCATATCATCCAAGTTAGGCCTCTTTGCCTCAAACGAGTCTTGGTTCCCTTTATGGAGCTCTTTGAACTGTTTGTTAAGCATGTCCTGCAATTCTTTGTCCAGAGATGTGAGCCTAATTATATCAAGCGTTATTGGCGCGTCGGAGTTTTCTAGTTGTGTGGATAGTTCATCAAACGCATTCTGAAGAGCTGATATATCTAATTTCTCTGGCTTGCTGTCTGGGTCAATCTTATCTCTTTCTTCGTAAAGCGTATTTACCATTCTCCAAAGCTCACTGACTCTGTTGTAAATTGATTCGATCATATCCCTTTGATCAGAGATGTTATCTTTGTATCTAGTATCAGACGTTTCTAGCTGAAGTGGTTCAGACATGCTTATAATTGCAATTTGTAAGAGGGATTCAGAGCTATAACTGAATTTGTAGTGGCGATTAACCAGCAAAAATAAAACTGGACTCTCTATATAGGGTTTGGTCTCTATTATTCTTTTGATCAAAAAAATCGATCGCGCACAATTTTATTACCCGGAAGGTTTAGTCCTAAAGTTAAATCTTTCTTTCTTTCACATATTAATGTTGATCAAAGAAGTGTGATATCATGATCTTTCTTCCATCAAACATATATTACACTACACTACTCCTTCAAAATAGTCTATTTTTATAGTTGTCAAGCTATTTAATTTTTAACAAAAATATCAAACTCTTTTTTTTGGATTAAAATTCACACTCCTCACAAATTAGCCGCCGTCACCATATCTCATATTACTATTTCATCCACACCAAAATGTCTAGCACTGATCTCTTAAATTCACAACAACTCAAGACTCATCTCAGGCATGCTTCAGATATTCTAGGATCAGTCGGTCTCTATCAAGGATCCAAATGGTGCAATGAAGCGCTCAACGGACTCACACATACAACTGATTCGTCAAGCCTTAAAGTCGAACTTGATGCTGAGTATGATAAAGAATATATGAACCCTAAATTTAGACCATTGTTCAAGTTTCCAACAACCTCTTTATGGAGTCAGGATAGATTCTCACTTGCTAAGAGTTTCTTTGATTGTAAAGAGTTTGATCGTTGTGCAAACACACTAAAGGATTTAAAATCGTCTAAGGCTATCTTTCTACGGCTCTATTCCACCTTCTTATCAGAAGAAAAGAAGAAAGAAGAAGATACAGAAGGTGTCTTGGGTCAAAATGATAATAGCAATTCCACAAACCCTGCTATTCCTATGATATTGAAAGAATTGGATGCGTTATTTGGTTTACCTAAGACAGCTACAAAAGAAATCTACTCAGAAAACCCATTCCTTCTTTACCTTCAAGGTGTTTTATTACTTAAACAAAAATTGGATAGTACAGCCCAGGCTTCTCTCATTAAGAGTTTGAGAATATATCCCTTCAATTGGAGTTGTTGGTTAGAGTTGATTGCCAGTCTAAGCAACTTGGATCAAGCCATGAAAATTCTCCGTGATTTTGAAGCTTACTTCAATGACTACAAAGATCGAGAGGAAATCCAAATCATTTTGAAGATAGCACTTATTGTTATTAATCAGGAGTTTTTTCAACAATCTATGGAGTTGTATGATCTTTTAAACTACTTGTTAAAGCTTTTCCCGGATTTTTCTTATCTAAAGACACAGAAGGCACTTATATCCTATCATGCCCTAGATTACCAAGAGGCTGAAAACTTATTCGATAATATATTGTTAAATGATCCATTAAGATTAGATGATATGGATATATATTCTAACATATTATATGTGATGGAGAAGAAATCAAAATTATCCTACCTTGCCCAGTTCGCCAATTCAATTGACAAATTTAGATCAGAAACCTGTTGTATTGTCGCAAACTACTATTCTTTAAAATTTGAGCACGAGAAAGCTATTATGTATTATAGAAGGGCTTTAACTTTGAACAGGAATTGTCTTTCAGCATGGACTTTGATGGGTCATGAATTTGTGGAGTTAAAAAATTCACATGCTGCTATTGAGAGCTACAGAAGAGCTGTTGATATAAATGTTAAGGATTTTAAGGCTTGGTATGGTTTGGGTCAAGCCTATGAAGTTTTGGACATGCACCTGTACTCATTGTACTACTACCAGAAGGCTTGTTCGTTGAAGCCTTTGGATAAAAGAATATGGCAAGCTTTGGGAAATTGTTATGAGAAACTCAACAAACTCAAGGACTCAGTGAGGTGTTATAAAAAGGTTTTGAGTTTGAATGAGTTAGAAAACTTCGATAACTCCATCATATTTTTCAAATTGGCTCTTCTATATGAGAAACTTCGTTTATTTGACAAGGTCCATGATTTCATGAAACTTTGTTATAATGAAGAAATTAACTTGAATATAAAGAATGATGAAACTGCTAAAGCAAGACTCTGGTTGGCCAAATTTGAAATCAGAAACGAGAACTTTGAAAATGCTTATTATTACGCTGTTGATTTCAACCACGGTACTTCTCAGGAAATAGAAGAAGCTAGATCTATTGCAAGAGAAGCTAGAAATAGAATTAACGGCACTGCTCGTTAAGTAAGAGGAAAATCATATTCTATACTTATAAAAAGTCTATATTTGGAATCGATATGGTTTGCAAGTGCTTACCTTATATATAACTATCTGTCTTGGTGGTTAAATAAAATTTTATTTCTATCTATGTATACCTCAAACCAAACACAAAAACAGCACAACAAACAATCGATGCAATCCCCAGTTTAATTATCAAGTGGTTGTTATTCGAATATGATCCATCAAGATTCCCAACTTCCTCCAAATTGTTTAAACCATTGTTATTTGAACATAATGTCAAGTGTAATAAATACCCGTAAACAAGCAGAGATAATACCCAAACAGGTATAACAACGATCCCAAAGAATAACCAGACTCTATCATAGAAGAAAATCTCCCACTCAGTAAACAAAGTGTCATTGAATCCAGGGACATATATGAAGCACACTGCTAATATCAAAGCTAAGCCACATTCCCACATGGTAGTCAATAATATCATCAAAGTAGGAAGGTACCATTGTTCCCCATTTCTGAAAACATCACCAAAAAATGATATACACCAAGCATACAACATTGACTTATCACCAGGTAATGTGCAGTTGACATATGTTGACTCGGTGGTAGTCAGTTCACGAAGACGTATGATCGGTGGTGGAGGGGAACCTGATGGGGAGTTTGAGTTCAAATGAAGACCATACGATAAAGCAGATGGTGATGTGGAGGAGGTTAAAGATAATAACAAGTTGTCTGTTTCCAAATGTGATTCTTGATCTGAGTTGCTTCTAGTATTTGGAGCAGCAGAGTAAACATTTGAGTAAATGTTCTTTTTTAAACTTTTGGTCTTCTTTCTTACTTCGATACAGTTAGCTAATGTTGACTTCCTGCTAACATATTGATGGAAAAGTTCGTATCTATTTTCAGGGGTGTTTTGATCTGCGTTCAATATTGCCTTTTCAAATCTGTTGGTGGCAATTCCATTGGCAAGTTCATTAATGGCATCATAGTGCCAGAGATCCCATACGTAAAACACTAAATTTCCAATCTGCATACCCATACCAAATAAAAAAACTTCTCTTTTTGTCAAGTTCCAACCTTTATGACCCCTTTCTATTTCTGATTTCTGTGGCAGAGCTAGTAGTGTGACAGCTAAGAATTGAACTAAAATCTTCAAAAGCAATGAAAGTTTGGAGATGAGAGTAAAGGCAAAATTGAGAGAAAGTGAGGTCATCAACGATATAAGCATGACCCTGAAGTAGTCAAGCGGCGTAGGTATGTAAATTTTCCGATTTTCTTCATTGGAAAGTAAAGGAATGAACCCTGAAAAGATGAGAAACGCTATAGTGATGATGGCGGATGTGACCGTCTGATGAACTGGCGTCATCTGCAGTTTCTCTAAGAATCTGGAGAACAACATTTCTAATCAAGATAGTTCCAAGATTTGAATATATTCACTGATCAGGCGAATTAAATGTGTGATAGATTTTGGAATCTGATATCTGAGGTGAATGAATGTAAATTTTCAGATCAATACGCTGGCTTGTAAGAATTTCAAGACGATTGATTTTTTAAATTACAAAGAAAAAATTAATAAGAGTAGACTCTATGTGTCACGTGAATTTTTGATGGATTTATAGTGGTATATGTTAATATTTTACGAAACACCACTTACTATGAAATAATTGAAATTAAAATTATTGATAACACTGGGATGTGCCAAATTCTGGAGACATTTTTTGTGAAAATTGGAGATGAGCAATTCTCGCGAAACGAACCAAAAATCTCCATCTTTGGCCCTTCTCCGCACCACTTGAGAGAGAGCCATAAAGTACCTTTAAAGACATTTTTTATTTGTTGCATTTTTTTAATTAATTAATTACTACTGTATTGTACAATTATACTTTCTTAAGTTTCATGTTGTAACTTTTTACACTAGTTCGACTGAAGAGCGATAAATATCATGCTCACGAAATCTGTCTGAAACACCCGAAGGCTTCCTTTGAAACCTGATTATTCTAGTGTCCTTAAAATAGAACATGTTTCAAGGCTAAGAAGACTCCAGAGTCCCGCACTTAGTCATCCTAATATAAATATATTGTCTTTAAATCTTATCGGAGATGTCTGTTTGTCTTTTAAAGGCTAGAGAAAATGAGTGGACAGATTAATTACTTTTCATACCCCCCACCGTTCTTGACATTCGGGTGATGGTTTTATATTGCGGTGATCATATAATTTAAATTCAACTTAATTTAAAAACTTTTAAAATAGCACCAGTACCTAAACAGAAATTTTCCAATGTCTGAACAACAATTCTTCGAGAAAAAAATATGACATAAATTCACAAAAGATAAAAATCAAAGATCCACGAACCAATCACTTTCGAAGACTTCGTTTCGAACATCAAATCAATATTAGAATTTATAACTAATTATGAGGATTTATTATAGACATACACTAGACAATACAAACCGTGACACAAATTTTTATACTTGAATATCTTGAACAATCCGTGACCCAACTCACGTTTCACTTTGAGTCTAATAATAACCTACAAAATTGAAAAAGTGGACATTGAAAAACATCTTCAAGACTCATGTCTATCTCCATTGCAAACCACAACATAACTTCCTGCACTTGATAATTTTATAAGATATTACTCTCAATACCCACCCACCTAAGGTTCCCCAACTCGTAATTATATCCTCCATCACACTACATCAATCAAACCTATTAACAACTGCTACTAATCCTCCTAAGCCTATCAGTAGGACAAACACTTTGCATTATCATTACCTTTTTACCTCTGGTCCAAAACTTCAAAAACATGATATCACACTATCGTTCAAAATATATATATATCTTAATTGTATAAATAGTACATTGCAACAACCAAGCCAAGTATAAAAAGAATTTGGTCCCTAGCAGGATCGAACTGCTGATCTTCGCGTTACAAGTTTTATTGATACTTCTATTACTTGAGACCATTCAATATTTTTCCCCTTTCCTTTCTGGTCTCAACACCTGGAGCCTTCGCCCAGACCCAGTGTGCCCTTTACAAGATAAATACATCCTGCAAGGATACATCTGGGACAGCTACTCAGCACCCTCTTGAAGATCCGTGAGACATATATAATTACCAATCACATATGCCACATCTCTTCAAGACCCTAAGACGTAATATAAGAGTTCCTGATTTGGAAACTTTAATTCCGTCTCTTACTGTATTGTAGTTGATCTGCAGTAACCGTACGGTACCGAATCCTAACCTTATTTAGGATTGATGATCATCTCTGCAACACAATAAACGGGGAGATGGTTGAAACAGTTTAACCGCAAAGTACGTAGTCT
>JADIOT010002616.1:0-17880 GCA_018343995.1 Waltiozyma sp. UFMG-CM-Y6624
TATATCTTCTTTATATATATAGTATTTGTGTAATTTTAAAAAAAGAAAACTGACCTATATGTATAAAAGTGTTGAAACTTGCAGATAAAAACATATTATAGGACACTTCGATAAAATATTTGGTTTTGATATGACATATGAAAAGTTTTGATTCACTTTTGTCAAAGCTTATTCAACTTGAAGTATATATATATACTTTAATTTAAATTCCAAAAAAACAAAAAAAAGACATGTTAAATTTTTATATACGATTAAAATAGTAAAAAGTCACAAGAATATTTAGAATCTTGAATCTATACTTGAATAATTGATATCGTTTATTATCCATAAATTTAATATTGAGGGGGGATAAGAATATCCTGAACCAACATAGAAATCGTACAATCGATTAATAAATCGGAACAACCGGAGAAAGGATGATCTCCTGATCATATATTTTCACAAGTTCATGCAATTGAGCCGGAAAAATATGGAGAAATTTACACCTTCTGCAACTGGTAGATGCAAAAAAAAAATGTGGATATATCTGGAGAAATCATACAATTTTAACCTATATATATGTGTCTATAGATATGAACAGTGGCATTTTTTTATTACTTGAAACCTGGGGTGCTTGATAAAGGGAAAAAAAATCCCCCCTATAATCATACCCGTATTCTTCTTATAGCTTTTGCTGGGATCTACATTGATAATTAATTTTTCAAATCTAATATATCGGAGTCAGTTAACCTTTTTTTTTTTTTTTTTTAAAAAAAAAGAAAAAAAAATAAAAAAAATTTGACGTGTCTGGAGTGTTTTACTGGCTTTCTGTAGATTAAAACCATGTATACTTTTTTTTTTATAAAAAAAGGTTGATAACATGATTTATCAAATTGGGGATCACGTTAAAGGTTCAAATTACAAGGTATTTTTTTTTTTTAGAGAATGTTTCCCAGTCTGGGGAGCATCTTTTATGGGATCAGTAATCTGGAGGTGCATAAGTTGGCAAATTTCTCCACGAATCAGTGCTCAGTGGGTTCCGGAAAAATTACGCCGGTATTTGTGTATGTAAACTAAAAGAAAAATTCCGAAATGTTGTCGTGTCCTTTACAAAAATTAGAAAACATCTTCCGATCTCTGGGGAAACCGGGAAAAACTCGACGATGCATGATGGTTTAGGCAAAAAAAAAAAAAGTTGGGGAAGTGGATTAGTTTTATTGTAAAGAAATATATATATATATATTTTTGAAAATACAAATTCCTTTAAAAAGGATTAAAAATCATTAAATTATATAGTGTACAGTACATTTTTTTTTTTTTTTTTACTGGTGGCTGAGATAACCTTTTAAGCTCCATTTATTAAACAATAGTTTTTCCGGGGTGAACAAAAAAAGTCATGTTTCCCAAAAGAGGACTGGATTTCTTTTTGTGGGAAGATATTTCAAACCAGCACCCAACCGCTCATGTTATCTGCACGTCGGTAGCCTAGCCCCATGTTGTTCGCGGCTGAAAATACTGTAACATCACCTGGAGCACAAGGTATTTTATTCGCGCCCATTTTTTTTTTCCAACGATTGTGAAGCCGTCATTGAACTTTATAAAAGCAGAGCTGTTTCCCAATTTATTATACACAAAGGAATTAGACTAAGTAGTGTTTTTAGTTTTGCCATTATATTCATCCCACTTAACAAAACAAATTACTAAAAAAATAAAAAAATGGTTTCATTCGTTGAACAAACTGCTTTAAACAGAGAAGTAAGTTCCCTTATTTTCCTTTTTGTGAAAGAAACTTGTCAACAAACTTCATGGTACTAACATAAGCTTTAGAAATTACTCAAAGATATCTCTCCAGAAATCTTAGGCTTTATTGAAAAGTACGAAGATCTTTTAACCGTTTCTTCTGAAAAGTTAAAGGAAATCACCACCCATTTCGTCTCAGAATTACACAAGGGTTTATCTAAGACTGGTGGTAACATTCCAATGATTCCAGGTTGGGTTATGGAATACCCAACTGGTCAAGAAACCGGTGACTACTTGGCTATTGATTTAGGTGGTACCAACTTGAGAGTTGTCTTAGTCCACTTATTAGGTAACTCCAAGTTTGAAACTGTTCAAGACAAGTTTGCCCTTCCAGACACCATCAGAACTGCTAAGGCTGAAGATTTGTGGGGCTTCATTGCTGACTCCTTGAAGGCTTTTGTTGACAAGCAATACCCAGAAAAGCCATCTAAGGCCTTACCATTAGGTTTCACCTTCTCTTACCCAGCCTCTCAAGATGCTATCAACGAAGGTATTTTACAAACTTGGACCAAGGGTTACGATATCGCTGGTGTTGAAGGTCACGATGTTGTTCCAATGTTACAAAAGGCTTTAGCTGAAAAGGAAGTTCCAATTGAAGTTGTTGCTTTAATCAACGATACTACTGGTACTTTAGTCGCTTCTGCTTACTCTGACACTGAAACTCAAATGGGTTTAATTTTCGGTACTGGTTGTAACGGTGCTTACTACGAATACGTCAAGAACATTCCAAAGTTGGAAGGTAGATTACCAGCTGACATTGACCAAGAAGGTTTAATGGCCATTAACTGTGAATACGGTGCTTTCGACAACGAACACTTTATTTTACCAAGAACCAAGTACGACATTCAAATTGATGCTGAATCCCCAAGACCAGGTCAACAAACTTTCGAAAAGATGATTTCCGGTTACTACTTGGGTGAATTACTTCGTTTGATTCTTTTAGAATTACATGAAGCTGGTCATTTCTTCAAAGGTCAAGATGTCACTAAGTTAAGACAAGCTTTTATCTTTGATACTTCTGCTCCAGCCATTTCTGAAAAGGATGCTACTGAAGATTTCGCTGAAATTAAGGCTTTGGTCAAGGACTCCTTAGACATTGAAACCACCTTAGACGAACGTAAGTTCATCAGACGTTTATCTCAATTAATCGGTACCAGAGCTGCCAGATTATCCATCTGTGGTATTGCCGCCTTAGCTAAGAAGAGAAACTTACAAAAGTGTCACTGTGCTGCTGACGGTTCTGTTTACAACAGATACCCAGAATTCAAGGAAAGAGCTGCCCAAGGTTTAAGAGATATCTTTGACTGGGACTGTGAACCAAAGGACTACCCAATTGCTATTGTTCCAGCTGAAGATGGTTCTGGTGCCGGTGCTGCTATCATTGCCGCTTTAACTGAAAGAAGATTAGCTGCTGGTAAGTCTGTTGGTGTTGCCAAATAGATTTAAAGCTCAATGCTTTATTTGGATTTTTTAATGACTTAATGATTTCTTTTTTTTTTGTTTTTCAGGTTAAAATGATAGAACTTTGTTCCCCCTACAATATTGAGAAAAAAAAAACACAGGATATAGCTGGATTAATATTTTGTATATACAATTTTTTTTGTTTGTTTGTATACTTTAATGTTATCTATATTTATTTTAAAATTTAAAGTACCTAATAGTTTAAATAAATATATATATATATATATGTACAAAATTTATCAATTGAAATCCAAATCTATAATTTATAGTTACACTTAAAGAGCTGAGTAAAATGTTTTGAACCAATATATATATATATATATATATTAAAATCTTCTAGCGCTAATATCAGCTTCTCAAAAATGATCATAAATTTCAACTCCAATTTTAACCTTTTCTGAGCTTCCCCTACTCAATTTTCTAACTTTCTTCTGTAGAGTTAAGATTCTACCCCTTACACTAGCACTGGTCTTAACATCTTCTCCACTGATTTGGACAATCACATCAAAACGTCTTTTTCCTTCGGTATCATCTTCTCCAACACCAGCACCAGAGCCTGAAATAGCAGAATTACCACCACCTCCTTGACTCTCATCTATCTTAAAGTTGAAAACACCATCTCTAATGTTCCCACCAGGATGAACACCACAAATAACATACATAACAGTACCACAATACTTGACCCACCAAACAATTCTTTCCATTTCCTTTCTCTCGCCATCTCTTTTCACTAAATCACATAAAGAGTTCTTATAAGTCTCTTCCAAAGGTGGGATATCACCTCCCCATCTTTCACACAATGCTATACCTATTAGAGCCCTTGTTCTATGAGACAAGCCATGAGATCCAGCAATGATACCCGTCGTGGCAACATGTAGTGCTGCTGTAGGCTGAAGTTCCTTAGGATAGGAAGAATGGACAAATGCTAAGTCACAAAGAGCTGGTGCAATTCGATCACGAACTTCACGTGGAACATGTTTAGCTGGTAATGCTGTTAGAAGTAATGCAAGATATTTGGATGCTAATAAAGGTGCGTATGGTCTAGATGCTATTATTAAAGGATCTTGAGCCCTAATTTCTCTTGGAAGCATGGAATAAAGTGCACCTTCTCTGACGCCACCTTCTGCAAAATGAACGGTTTTAATTAATGGAAGGGATTCCGAAGCTGCGCTCATTAATAGACCAACACCTGGCAGTTGGGCACGACGACGGTCTGACACTTTAAATACATCTGAATTTGGTAAGTGAGATTTAAGAAGCAAATAATTAGAAAGATTGGTTAAATCTGTGAAGGAACAAGAGAACCCATTAATAATTGTCGGAATGGCGTAAGATTTAATCTCCGACATCAACACGTAACCCAAGCCACGAAGTCCACCACCACAGCAGTATAACTCAAAGCCGCCTTTTCTATTGGCTTCTGTAAGCATCTCAGATGGAACTTGGATCTGTTCAAAGGCCTGTTTGTATGCCTCTTGAATCTCAAAGAAGACATCCTTCTTATCTTCCAATTTTAATCGCCTTGACAAAGAAGCAGCACCATAAGGTAATGACACAGGACTAGGTGACATCTTTATCTCACCATTGATAGATTGAATCCAAGATAGTTGAGTAGACCCACCACCTAAATCCATAAATAACCCAGAAATTGTATCAAAGGAAGAAGAAACACCATAAGAACCTAGTTTCCCCTCGGCCTCTTTACTTAACAGTTCCACTTCCCAACCTGTGGACTCATAAATAGCATCACGGAACTCTTGAGAATTAATAGCTCCTCTAGTTGCTTCTGTAGCAACTATACGAACACCACTTTCAGGAACACCAAAATCATCACAAATCAATTGGAATCTTTTCATAGCTGCACATATTTCATTGATGGTTTCTTTAGGGATTGGAATCTTTTCTTGAGTTTGCGCTGAATATTGGACATCAAAAAGGGAGATACCAACTCTATCTTTAAAAACACAAGGCATGATACGGGCATGATGGGATGCTTTGGAGGAAATGGAGAATCTAATACCGTTCGAGCCTATGTCAACTATACCGATTAAAGCACGGCCAACTACTTCGGCTTCGTCCTCTGTATCATTCGGAGAGTTCAGAGACATATTGTTAAATTCGTTCATTTGAATTGATGAATGTTCACTTGGGATAGTTAGTCGTTCTTAATATATATTATTATTTAATTAATACTTAGACCTTCTTTTCAACCCAGGTTTGTTTTTTTGGGGGGGGGGGGGATTTTTTTTTCTTACCACTCTATCTCTCTCTATGATAATAAATGCGCGAAATTTTTCCTGCCCTTTGACAAGTACTGGCACGTGAATCAAATAAGATATATATATATATTGTTATATATTAATTTCAAAAGACAACCTATCCCCCTTCATATCCTTACCACAACTCAAAGCAAGTGAATTTTAAAGCTATGTCCACTCAAGATCAAGAACTTTCATCTGAAATAATCTCTCAAGAACCATTTCTTTTCCCAACTGAAGAGGAAGGCACTCATGAAACTCAAAGTCAAACCTATTGTGAATCTGAATCTTTGGATCTTTTAGGAAAGGAAACTTTAAACTCATTAACACTCACCAAAATCATCTCTTCTTTCTCTATAAACTTCCTCTTGCCATTTCTAAATGGTTTAATGCTAGGTTTTGGCGAATTGGTAGCCCATGAAGTCGGGCTGAAATGGGGTTGGTTTGGTGCTAAGGTTTATAGACCAGTTGTTGGATATACACAGGGTAAAGAAGCTCAAAAAAAGACTAAATTGATATGAAAGATATTTAATTTATGATAAATGCTATATATATTTAAAAATAGAAATTTACAGGTTATCTATAACGTAGATATAATATAAGGATTTTATTTATATGGTTTCAGTTACATGCTCTTTTCTATCCGTAAATAATACAAAATCTTCATCATCTAGTAATCCTTGATGTTCTTCACTGTTAATCATAGACAAATCGCCCTTCATAGATCTTTCTTTTGCCTTTTTTAGCTTCCCTCTTCCAACAGGAAACCTCCTTACACCATTACATCCATCTTTCAAACAATACCAGGTTAACAGTTCACCCTTCTCACTTCCTTCATTCTCTAATCTTATTCTCATATTGACACCAGGGATCAACAAAGAGTGACAAGACTTACAGTATTGCCTCTTGAGATGTGGGTCTAATTTCGTTTGGGAACGAAGAGAAGTTAATTGAATTTGACGACCATATATTTGTTGAAGGGGAGTCATATCAACATCCTGAGATGATGATGATTGTGTGTTGTTTATTAATTGATGTGTCGATTGATGCAGATATGAGAGACGAAGAAATGAATCTTTATTTGCTAGTTGACGGGGCTTATCAACTTTGCCCTTTTTGGGTTGTTTTTGCTGCTGCTGGTTTTTCTTTTCCTTTGGTTGTTCGATTAGGGGTTTACGATCATTAGGGGTTTGATATTTGGGTATCACTGTGGTTTTATATTTTAAGAGGTTGTTCATTACGCTGCTAGCTGAACTGATGTCTTGAGATGATGATGTATTGAGATTAAAAGCTTCTGATTGATCAACTTGATCTATAGTATTTCCTTCATGTTTTTTTTTATCAGAAAAAACTGGTTCTACAATATGTTGGGACATTATTGAAAAAAAAACCCCCCTGAGAAAAAACAAAAAAAGAATGAATAACTACTTGGTACCTAATATGTTAAAACAATGGTTTACTTCTTTGAAAAGTTCCACCATTAATATCTAAATAAATTTGTACCAAGTATAATATCTGTCAAACATGTACGGGTAAAAATAAGTTTTCACCTATGATTCTTAATTTCTTGGACAGTCACGTGTTTATACCAACAATTTATAACTACAATAGTTTTCCAACTAAGTTGTATCAAGCCTCTTACTTAAGGAATGGTAATCAATATATTCAGGATTATTAACAATGATACGTGATAGATGTTGATTCAACCTAAATCCACAGGAATTGGCAAGTTGGAATCTAAGGATTCCTCCATGTTTTGCTCAAAGATGATCCTAATTCAGTATAAACCCTCCAAGTAGACTTCTAACAAGTCATCCTTGTCTAAATTTCTAAAAGTTTTTGTTAATCCTACTAATTTCAATCCCTATTCAGACTTTGGGTTATCTACTAAGATTAGTCTCTAATCTTAGTTGTAATTAACTAAATATCACTCAATATAAATGATTTACTTAATTATCGGCAATCTCAAGATATTATTATTTGTTGCAATATGACAAAAATATAACAAAAAGAAATGATCAGTTATCGGATATAAACTTATGTCACGTGAGTTATTTCTCTTCATGGTTGCATATTATAAATGATTCACGAGTTTAACAACTAACTGGTTCGGGCGTGTGGCGTAGTTGGTAGCGCGTCTGCTTAGCATGCAGAAGGTCTCCGGTTCGACTCCGGACTCGTCCAGTTATAATTGTTTTTATTTTTTTTATGGAAGTTAGACAAGTTGACTCTAAAAAACTAGTAGCGACTCCGATAATATGACTCGGACCAAAATCAGCGCATGATCTTTTAAATTTTGCTCTGTTGGTGGGCATGAAATAACTTGCAAAACTCAATTCTAAAGATTAATTTTTGACCCTGGACCTTTATGGATCTAAAGATTCATATATATAAAAAAAAACACACAAGACTTTTTTTCTTTCTTTCTGTAATTTGATTGAATTACGTATCAGGTTATTGTTTGACTATATTTTTTTACTTCTACCACATATATTCAAGTTTACCACACACACACACACACACAAAATGTTCTCTAGATCCGTCGTCTCCTTAACTAGACAATCCTTAAGATTATCTACTCTTAGAACCACCACATTAAGATTCAACTCCACTATTTCCCATAAGGTTACTCCAGGTTCCATCATTGAAAAATATTCCACTACCCCATACCAAGTCCGTTATACTTCTGAACATGAATACATTGCTCAACATGAAGACGGTATTGCCTTCATCGGTATAACCAAATATGCTTCTGATGCTCTTGGTGATGCTACATTTGTTGAACTACCAGAAGTTGGTGATGAATTTGCTAAGGGTGACTCCATTGGTTCTGTTGAATCCGTCAAGTCTTCCTCTGAAATCTACTCTCCAATCGATGGTGTTATTGTTGAAGTTAACACTCAGTTGACAGATTCTCCACAATTGATTAATGAAGATCCATTAGGTGAAGGTTGGTTAGCTAAGATCAAGACCGATGTTAAGATCAGTGAAGTTGAAGACTTGTTAACTGAGGAAGTCTACGAAATGTCTTTACAAGATGAAGATGCTGATGGTCATTAAGTGTCAATAATATTTTGAATATTAAGGTTTTCTCTAGATGAGTTAATAATACATAAGAGAGTTAGTTTTTAAAGGTTTTCTGTTTTTTTTTTTTTATATATATTTTTTGTTTATTGATTTCTATATGATAATAAATATATGGTTTTTGTAGAAACAATTATACAATATGTGAGCTAAAAAATTTCTCTCTCTCTCTCTATATATATATATAGTTTTTGCGAAGAAAAGTCGAAACCAACTGATCTATATCTCACCGTTATTCTTATTGAATTCAGTAGTAGTCTTCAATTTCATCTGTAAAGCATGGACACCTTTTTGTTGTATCTCCTCATCCAACAACTTATAGATCAATCTATGTCTTTTAGGTAGATTCAAGCCTTCAAACTTATCGCTTACCATTTCGATCCTGAAATGAGATTCTGTGATATTACTAGCACCTCTTAAACCAGCATGATGGGCATGTTTGTAAGAATCGTTATATATTTGGAAATGAATAGGTTGGAATTCGGCGGTTAGTTTGGAAACAATCGTTTGTTCAATAGGACCGACTTGAGAGGTAGTTTGTGTGGACATTCTTTTAATTAACTGTCTGAATGACATGAATGGAGAAATTGAATAGAAGTTATTCAATTTTCTTTTTTTTATGTTAGTTCATTGTTCTTATTTTGGTAAGAGAGTTTCTCTCTGAATTATTTTAAATAGATATTTTGAGTGGGGCAACACTTTAGCTACAGAAACCGCGGGAACTTGTTCGTTAGGCTTTTTTGTAGCCGCAAAAATGTTATATAGAGAAGAAAAAAAAAAATAGAAACTGGTGTCATAAAATTAAAGCAGCAAGCCTTAACGAAAGTCACACTTAGTAACAAATAAATTAAAAAAAAACAAAAAAAAAAAAAACATACAATTGACAGCCTCAATTATTGAAATATTTTGTTATCACAACTCCATATTCTTACTAATTGATAGGTGAATTAACTTTAGCTGTCTCTATTTACAAAAAGACAAAAACAAAACACAGAAAAGCACCAACAAACAAACAGAAATGGCTTCCTCTCAACCTTATGACCCATATATCCCACAAGATAGCCACAGAAGTGAAACTAGTTATGACAACCATGCCTCTTCTAATGACAACACTGCTGCTTTGAAAGCTGTAAGTACTACAAAATCTTTACTTTTTTTTTTGTAACAGAGTTGTCCTTGAACGATTAATCTGTTACATACCTGTTAATAAAAACAACTATACTAACCTTTTATCATAGAAAATTGATGACACAGTAGACATAATGAGAGAAAACATCAACAAAGTAGTTGAACGTGGTGAAAGATTAGATTCCATTGAAGATCGTGCTGATAATTTAGCTACGAGTGCTCAAGGTTTCAAGAGAGGTGCCAACAGAGTAAGAAAGCAAATGTGGTGGAAGGATACTAAATGGACCATCTGTTTGATCATTGCTGTCATTATCCTTTTGATTGTTATTATCGTTCCTATCGTTGTTCACTTTACTTAGGTTGTCCTCTTAGTTTAATCAAACTTTATATGTATATGATTCATCATACCTTTATTTTTTTTCTTTCTATTTTGTATCTGTATTCAATATATAACTTTAACTATGCCATATGTGAAGATGTACGTTATATATAAGAATGTTCAAAGTCAGATATAAAATTTGTTAAACTCGGTCCACAACCCTTCCTAGCTTACCTTTCCCTTGAATTTCCATGGAATCTAAAATCTATTATTGCTCATCCAATTATATTTAATCAAATATTAAAGGAAAAAATATATATATATATATTGGAATTTGGTGTCTTAAAGACTTTACTATACGTTATTAGAGCTATGTTTTATGCCCGGAACTTCTTGTTTTTTTGTTTGATCAGGTGATCAAGATATGCTCTTTTCTGTCCGATTATCTCATCTCAATTCTTAAAAAACAAAAAATATTTTTTTTTTAGTAGCTGAGACTGATATCATTTTAATATTTCTAACATAAGATTAACTTTTTATTCTCCATTAAAACTGATATATTTATATAAAAATAATGGCCAGAATTCATAACAAGGGGAATCCTAATAATTCCAAACCAAGTGGTAAGACCAATAACAAAAACCACAAGTCTAGCAATGGTAAGAAAAAGACATCTAAAGCTAAAACTGCTCGTCGTGTATTAAACGCCTATGAAATAGCCACAAGAGAAGAAAATCATCGTAATGCCGGCGATTCAGATTCGGAATTTGGTTCAGATGACGATGGTGCTATTGTTAATCCTATGAAGAAATTAGGCCGTGATGACAAGGAAGCTGAGTTTGAAGATGAAGAATTGGATTCCGATGAAGCTTTGGGTTCAGATGATGATTTTGATGTCATGACTTCTAAATTTTCTCAAACCATTAGAGATAAAGCTAAGAAGGCCAAGTCAAAGGGTCGTGACCAACATGATAGCGATAGTGAAAGTGAAGAAGAAAGTGATTACCATAGTGTTGATGAAGGCGAGTTTGTCTCCTTAAGTGAAGTTTGGGATTTGGATGATGCTGATATGAAGAAGAATGGTGGAGGCGATGTGGTCTTAGCTGACAGTGAAGAGTCCGATGAAGATAGTGAAGAAGATGACAGTGAGGATAATTCTGAAGATGATTCAGAAGAATCTTTCCCCTTCTCAGACGAAGATTCACAATCCGAAAACGATTCAGATATCGAGTTAACCACCCTTAAAAACTCCCTGACCAAGAAGAAACAAAGAGAAAGTCTTAAATATCAAACACTCAACATACCAGAAAACGAGCTCTCTCTACCAGGCGGTGGTGAAGATATTTCCTTAGCCGATATGTTATCAGTGGTTGAAAATTCAGCCTCTAGGAATGCCATTCTTATTGATGCTGACGAAAATGCAACTGAGAATTCAGGTAAACCGCTAGCCATTCCGTTGCCACAAAGAATCCAGGATCGTAACGAACGTCGTGCAGCTTATGAAATTACGAAGGGCGAAGTCAACAAATGGGAAGAGGTGGTCCAAGCTAACCGTAATAAGGAGGTTGTTACATTTGACCAAGGTATCAGCGGAAAGCATACCACTGCTTCTTCATTCGCCTCCGACTCAGCTAAGCCATTCAATGAACTTGAAGCTAAGATCAATGGCATGTTACAAAAATCATTGTTATTGGATGAAAAGAAGGAATCAACTTTTGAACAAATCGCCACAGCGAAAATGTCCAAGGAAGAACTAGCCAAACGTCAAGGGGAACTGCGTCAGATGAGAGAGTTAATGTTCCGTCAAGAAAGAGAAGCAAAGCGTATCAAGAAGATCAAGTCCAAATCATATAGAAAGGTCAAGAAGAGAGAAATGATGAAGAACAAAGCTCTGATAGAAGGTGAGGAATCAGATGATGAAGACCATGATATGAGACGTGCTCAGGAAAGAATGACATTGAAGCATAAAAACAATTCCGCATGGGCCAAGAAAATGATTAACTCTGGTTTGTCCAAAGATTCTGAAGCTAGAGAGGAAATGGAGGAGATGTTGAGACGGGGTGAAAGATTAAGAACCAAAGTCCTTGATAGAGACGACAGTGATGACGAGTTTGGTGATATGAGAGATATGAACATCGACAAAGAAGTTGAAGAAGATGTAGGAGATGACATTAGAGCTAAGTTGGGTAAGACCGGTGTAATGAATATGGCTTTCATGAAATCTGCTGAAGCTAAGGAGAAAATGAAGAATGAAGAGATGAGAAGTCGTTTGAGGAAATTAGAAGCTGATGGTGACTTGGCTGAGTTTGAACAAGATGAATCTGCTAATGCTATTGAGAGGAATATCAACGCTGGTAGAAGAGTGTACTCTGCTGGCGCAAAGACTGCCAGCGTTGAAATGGCTGAAGTCAATAAAGAAGTCAAGGAAGAATTGGAAGTTGATCAATCCACTGGTTTAAAGGCCAAATTGTCTGGGAAGACAACACAACAACAACCAAAAAAGAAGACCGAAACTCCAACAGAAGAAGCCGAAGACGAAGAATCTAATCCATGGTTAACACCAAATGACACAATGGTTCAAAAATCCTCCAAACTTCGTGTTGTTGATCAAAATTCTTCCAAACTTTCTAAATCTCAAGCCAAATTAGTCAAATCTCAAAGCAAGACCAATTCCAAACGTAAAGCTTCTGAAATGTCTGACGATGAAGACGATGTTATTGACATGAACCAAACTTTGAAAATTGTCGATAAGCATTCCACAGAAGATTCCGACCATGAGGGTGAAACCAATGAAAAAAACATTATGCTTTTCAAACAATCAGATCTTCTCAAACAGGCATTTGCTGGTGATGATGTCGTCCGTGAATTCGAAGAGGAAAAGAAACAACAAATTAAAGACGAAGGTGATCATGTTGAAGATCTAACATTACCAGGGTGGGGTGACTGGGCTGGTAGTGGTATCAAGAAGTCCAAGAATAAGAAGAATAAGAAGGTTAAGGTGACCAAAGGTGTTGAGTTTGCCAACCGTCAAGATAAGTTCAAGAATAATGTCATCATAAATGAAAAGATTAATAAGAAGAACGCCAAATATCAATCATCTGCCGTTCCTTATCCTTTCGAATCAAGGGAACAGTACGAACGCTCTTTACGTATGCCTATTGGTCAAGAATGGACTTCTAGAGAAACACATCAACGTTTAACTATGCCTAAGATGGTGGTCAAGACCGGTGTTGTTATCAATCCTTTGAAGGCTCCTTTTAAATAGAGGAATTTTTTAAAGATTTAAAATAGTTTATGTGATATCTTCTTTTTTTTTTGTGTGTGTGTGTGTGTGTGTTTACAATTAAACATCTAAAAATTTAAATTATCGATATCAGTAACAAGTATATGTTTGGTGGGGATACAAAATTTAAACAACAGTGTATGATTCAACCTTAATGTTTTTTTATGTAGATTTAATTAAAGGATAAAATTCAAAGCCCCCAAACTAATCAAAAATAAGTAAAAGGACAAACTTTGCCAAATTTCAAACCCAGGACCTACTTCAATGGCCGCCCCAATAAAGACTTGCTCGAATATGGTTGTTGAAATGTTTCCATCAACAACAGATAATCTGCTGCTAGAAATAGAGCTTGACTGCTCAACAAGATTGTTAGAATTAGTTCCGGTAATTCCAAAGGGACCTGGAATAGAAAGTGTTGATTCAGTTGTTGAAATACTAGTGATTGTGGATGATACAACAATACCTTGATTTCTTGATCTTTCATTGGTCAAAGTCTCGACATTATAAGGACCGGTGTGATCATTTTCAGTTTCAATAGGACAGTATGTAGTATATGTTGAAACTTGGCCTTTTATTGTCTTGGTGATAATCTCCAAACCAGTAAGAATAACTGTGGAGGTGCAATGTTGAGCCGAACAGGAAGTAATTGTGATAATAGTAGTACCAATGTTTGGGAATGTTCCGTGTGTTGTTGTTTCTGGAAGATTAAACTTTCCTGTAATCTCTCTAAACTCTGGTAATAGAGAAGTAGAAGATGAAATCATCGTCGTTGAGTTTCTGAAATCAAAAGAACCAAGTGACACAGCAATAGAGTTGATTTGACTGGCAGAGGAAAATAATACAAGAGTTGTAGTATCGTCATTGTTGATGAAATGAGAAGAGCCAGTTGATAATAGGGGGACTAGAAGAAGAAGAAGAAGAAGAAGAAGAAGAAGAAGAAGAAGAAGAAGAAGAAGAAGAAGAAGAAGAAGAAGAAGAAGAAGAAGAAATGCTGCTGGTTGATGAATTTGATTGACTTGACCATTCGGAGAAAGTTGTTTCGCTAGAGGAAATTGAGACGGTTGTAGAAGCAGACAATGACAAAACAGCTGATGAAGAGATATTAGAGGTTGAGGTTGATGTAGATTCGGAAGTACTACTAAAAAGTGGATCACTACTCTTGAGATCATCTAATGAAGTATCATAAACTGATGAAAATTTCGAAGAGTCACTACTATCCGATGTTTTAGAGGACACAGGTGAAGAACTTGACATGAGAATACCAGAAACATATGTCGAACTTATACTTGAACTGGCATCATAATTCTCAATAACAATACCATTATCATCAATAAATGTATTAGCATAAGCCGGCCCAAATAAACTTGTAGTCAAATCCTGTCTGTTGAGATAACTACCACTATCAGCATCAGAAAATTTCAATAGTTGCACTTTAGCATTAACTTTCATATCTTTAGTTTGATCAAGTCGGAAACCATTCACCACAAAACAAATTATCGAATTTTTGAAGTTCTCAATGGTTCGATCAAAAGAAATATTTAAAACATCAGATTTATCAGTATCAAGGACCAAATTCATAACTGTGTCACCGACCAACACTTTGGCAGATGTGAAATTGGCATTTTCTGAACTAAATTGGGAAATA
Organism: Waltiozyma sp. UFMG-CM-Y6624; assembly: GCA_018343995.1. Classification (NCBI taxonomy): domain Eukaryota; kingdom Fungi; phylum Ascomycota; class Saccharomycetes; order Phaffomycetales; family Wickerhamomycetaceae; genus Waltiozyma; species Waltiozyma sp. UFMG-CM-Y6624. Next base: position 14,958 of record JADIOT010002616.1, read on the forward strand.
AGTGAATTCCAAGTGTTATCAATAGAAAACTCATCAACCCTACTGGCTGGTGGTAAGATCAATTCAATTGAAAATGTCATTAAGGACAAAAAGTGACCGGTGAATTGGATTTCATCTGTTTGGCTAGGAATTTGAATGGTTGAAGATGGAAATGTATAAAGATCCGAGAAGATTGAGGTTGAAGATGAACCAAGAATGTTAGAAGTTTGTGATGGCGTTGTATCCATATATTCACTGCTTGAGAAAGTGATAACTGATTTATAATCCAACGATTTTAACGTGGAATCAGAAGACACGGAAAGTACAGAAGAAAGAGAAGAATCTGATGCCGTTTGCACTTCAGAAACAATAGATGTGCACAAAGCTGAGGAATCAGTTATCAATGATAAAGCCGAAGCCACCGAATAAATTGAGGAAAGAGAAGAAACCGGAACAGACGAAGATATCGAATCTTCTGAGGAAATCGAATTGATCGACCGGATTGAGTCTTCTGAAAACAGAGAAGCAACAGAAGCAATAGATTCTGACAGCATGGAGGCTTCATACAAAGCAGATTGAGCAGAAACAGATGATGCAGACATCATAGAAGATTCAGAAGCAGCCGAAGCAACAGAAGCAACAGAAGCAACAGAAGAAACCGAAGCAATAGATTCTGAAAGCATGGAGGCTTCATACAAAGCAGATTGAGCAGAAACAGATGATGCAGACATCATAGAAGATTCAGAAGCAGCAGAAGCAACAGAAGCAACAGAAGCAACAGAAGCAACAGAAGAAAGAGAAGACATAGCTTGTGAAAGAGCTGCAGAGGAACTAGCAGCCATCATAGAAGCATGTGACTCTGAAGATAAAACTGAAGAATGACTAGCAGCACTCTCCAAGGAACTCAAAGATCTAGAAGCTTGTTCCAAGAGAGATGAAGAAGCAACAGCAGCTTCAGAACTGGCGGAAACTGAAGCTAAACAGGAAGTACTATAAGTAAGATAATCATAGAACTCAAATGTATTCATAGTACCATAAGTAAACGTAGTGACAGGATTCCCATCAGGCATCTCTGTTAAAAATGCAGCCTCTAAGAATTCTTGACAATCATAAGCTATTGCAAAGGTGAAAACTTTAGCGGTAAGACTTTCAATCTCTTCGTCAATGAAGCTTTGTAAATCTGAATCTTCCCCATGATAGTATACATAATAGGTGATTCCATCTTCAGTACAACCATGTTGAACAGTTAAGACCATTCCCCAAAAATGATTTTTTTCACAAGGATCAATATGAAACATTTCAAAAGCATCATACCAAACAGTCCACGAAATATCAAGAAAAGTAAAAAAAGCTTTAGACCAAACATAATTAGTGATGGATTTGGAAAAGAATCTAGCATTTTTAATAGTCATATCAGGATCAGAATTAATTTCTGAATGTTCCAAAAACCCATAAAAATAATAACGTACCGAATTAGAAACTATTGGTAAATTCACCGATCCCATTGATAACCCATGATAGGCATGGATACCATTATTTAAGATCTCATCGTTCTCAAAAACTGTATCAAAAACACGACTCTCAACAGATTCTTGAAATCGTGGGAATGGTGCACCTGATTGTAATTGAAAATTGGTACAAATAGTAGTAGTAGAGGAAATTTCAGTTGGAACATATTCATAATTTGTCAAATTTGGAACATCTGTATTTGGATCAAAAGAAGCTATATCACAGAACATTTCTCTACCAATACCATAACCGTAATAAATTTCACCTTGTGGAACTATTTGAGTTGCAAAATCTTCCAAAGAATCAGTGATTCCATTTGGATATGTTGTAGTCATCAAAGAAGGTTGTTGTGGATAAGTATAGAGAATGTAATGAACAGGAACATCGTCAACAATAGCGGACCATTTAATGGCCCAAAATTGGAACCTTTCACATGAACCAGTAGTTGGACCAGTGAAGGTGAATCTAACAGCTTGGGTACCATCATCATTGAAAGTTGAAGATAATTCAATACCGGTGGTTGTAAAATCGCCGTCCTTAATAAATATTTCTGGTTGGGAAGAACCCAAAAAAATAACACCATCATTCAAGACGAATTGGAAAGTGAAGACTCGAATATAATTTCCATTTGAATCCAAAGTACGTGACCATTGTTGGAAACCATGAAAGTATTGATTATCGAAAAAATAATTGTCAAATTTATAGAAACCATAATTTTCCAATGTTTGTACTGGAGTGAAATAGATATCCGTATCTGCTGTGAGTGGAAGTTTGGAATAGGTCGAAGAAGAAGATAATACTAGATCAATCAAGAAACATAACATGAATGAAATGAAACTGATAATGGAATACTTGGTATTATTGTACTTCATGACAATCGAGTAATAGGTTTTTTATTTTTATTTTTTTTGTCTTTATACCGTTTTATGTTACAGAGAAAAAAAAAAAACAAAATAAAAACTTGAATATAGGATGAAAATATATGGATCTATATATATATTTATATATCGTATAAGAAGAGAGTTTAAGTGGCATGCGGCATATATATAGTGTTGTGATTTTATATCTTAAAAGAGAGAGATATTAAGAGAAAAAAAAACCGATGTACATATGCATTATTTAACCATTGATTTCACAAATATATGTATAATAAAGTATTAAGTATGTGATTTTGTGTGGATTTGAAAAAAAAAATAAATATATATATCAACATCCGCGGAGATATATAAAAGTAATATGCAAGTAGACGCACGGGAAAACAAGGATACTTGTAAAACTAAAACTAAAAAAAAAATAAACTAAAATAAAAAGACCCTTTCAACTACTCAAGTTTAAGAAATATTTCTGGTTACTTTTAGTAAAAGTAAGTATATGGTATTAAATTGGAAACTTCTGTTTGTAGATGTGCTTGTTTGTTTGTTTGTTTGTGTTTCTT
>JADIOT010002617.1:0-16126 GCA_018343995.1 Waltiozyma sp. UFMG-CM-Y6624
GCACAAGGGTGTGAAGGATTTTAATGATTTAGGGTTGAATTTGAACATCCCAAATCGTAACGTGAGCATAATAAGTGAAACCGATGGTTCCATCGCTTCTTCTTCAACCAGTTCTCTTATGGACTCTAGTACTGGTGCCGGAAACTCAACTCAGGGAAACACTTCACCTGAATCAGCTACAACTAACCTTGAACAACAAACACCATTGATCCCTCAACCATTTTCATTTGATTTCCCATGGAGTCGTAAGAATTCTAGTGTATTTGGTAAGAATTCATCCCCGTTACAATTCAATTCCCCAACAACAACAACAACAACCGGAAACAACAGCAGTGTGACCAATGATAGCTATACTAATAATAATAATAATAATAACCAAAGCAATAGTAATGATCCAGGATTGACTTCAGATTGTTCCACATCTTCTTCAGTTGATTCTTCTCCACCTTTTGATTTCACCAATGTCCCAGACCAAAACAATTTGATTTCGTTTTCAACCAAGGAACCAATTTCTCAACCACCGATTAACAATCTTGGAACTGACTTTAAATTTGAAGATCATTTCGATGAAGGTATCAGTGATTTCTGTGCTGAATTGAATTCTGCTTGTGGTACCAAATCATACCCATTACCAAAGTCTCAAGTGTCAACACCTATTTCTAAAAGTAATTTGAGTACTTTCACTGGTATTGATGTAAATCCAACATTCTCTGTCCATCAAGAACTCGACCAGCATATAAACACTCTTGATAATACCGTCGTACCCTTAACAAATGACGGTAATTTAACGTTTGACCAATCGTTGGCTTTTAGTCCAGCTGGATTAAGGGATGATAGTATATTTGGATTCTTTGACCTTGAAAACCAAGATAAACAACTGTCAGGCACCAAGGAAGAAGCTGAGGAGGATGTATTGAGAGGTTTGATTACCGAAGAATCAAGATATGATCCATTCGGTTTGTTTGAAAACATCCCATTATTGAATACAGCAGATAGTATAAGTAGTGGTACCAGTAAGTCCAATACACCAACCAGTTCGACGAATATCCAGAAAAAACAGTACACAATTCCACATTCTGTAATACAAGATGTTATAAATACAGATAATGAAAAAGTTCCAAATAAAGAGGTTAGATTACTTAAATGTACAGAGATCTGGGATCGTGTCTCTTCTCATCCACGTTATTCCGATATTGATATTGATGGGTTGTGCTCGGAATTACGTACTAAGGCTAAATGTTCTGATAAAGGTGTCGTTATAGACTATGAAGATGTCAATAGTGTCATTAATGATAGTTTGTCTAAAAGATGGGCTTCTTCATAATTGTATGTGTGTGTGTTTTTATTTTTATTTTTTTCTTTTAATTCTTGGTACGGTAAGTACCATTATTTTTTTTAAGCGGTTTTTAATGTTATACATGATATTTATATATATATATTTTTTAAAAAGACTTGATTTAATTTACAATACAAATCATATATATTTCCCAATATCAAACCAAATATATATATATATATATATCATATCAAGAAGTCAACAAATTTTTCCATGTATCGCACATAAGTGATCCAAACTTTATGCCAATTTTTCATTCCTTTGATGATTTTATAAATCTTTAAAACCAAAACCAAAACTATTAGTTCAAATATAACTTTGCAAACGCTACTACTAAGAAACCTCAGTACTGTTTTGAACAATCTATAATTTCTGTCATCATTAAATCCATCATCTGGTCTTCTGTTAACGAGTACATTTAATTGATGAATGATACGGGTCAATTGATGATTCATATCTCTCAATTCATACTTGATTGTTTTATTTTCGGTTTCACGAGATGTTTCCTGAATGTAACTTTCAAGAAAACTAGCACCTGTGCCATTCTTTATACTACTACTTCCAGCACCACCTGTCAAAGTAGAATTATTCAAGCTGTTCAAATTCCCGGAATAAATTCTTTGCTGCTGAGCACCGATAGGCCCTGTTCTTTGATTAGCAATATAACTGACGGATCTACTAACACTACCTGGTCCCAGATCACTTTCATTAGTACCATCACTCTGTATATCTTTGATTTGTTCCCAAAGATACTCCAATTCACCCAATAATTCTCTGGCCTCTAAAGTCCCGGAACCGTAGAGTTTCATCGTACTGATTAAGAAGGAAATGTATAATCGTTTAGCTTGGGTTCTACTTAAACCTTCTTGTTGCTTCCAGGCATCAAATTTCCTTTGGGCATTTTCATCAGAAGGCGTTTGTCCAATGGGACGTGTTATTGGTGGTAAAATATGACGAAGATCTCCTTCTGTGGATTGCTTATAAAGACCATAAAGTTTAATACGATTTTCTAATGGGGGACGTGGTAAGGATCCATATCCAGTTCTTGTTGATAATGTTCGGATTGTAGAGATCGCTTTAATAAATACTCGATCTGGGGGAAGGAGGAAGAACTGTTAGTATATATATATATATATATATATATGCTTCAAATACTTTACGGTATTAAAATATATCACTCACCTATAGAGTCTGACATGATATGATAGTAATGATTAAGTTAATTTAAAGACTTTCGGTGGCTTTAAAAGTGCTGCCTCTATATATTGTTAAAATTTTGAGGGGATGTTTTTTGTTTATTAACTGGGGGCGGCAGGATCCCCCCAAAAAAAACAAAACAAAACATCAAAACAAGCCTTTAAAATAAAGCGCATGGAAACCGTGAGGTTTTGACAGCATAGACTTTCAAAATTGTTGACTTTAAGAATCGAATTAGATATATATATATTAAGATTTTATATAGACTCTCAGCTGAATGGAATTACAAAATGACTCTATCAATATCATTACTATATGATTAGTCCTTTTTAGTCATTGAAATGTATGGATAACGTACCTTGTCAACACAAGAAAGATTCAAGTTAAAAGGTTTGCAAAGCTATTTGATCCTTCTCCACACATGTAAGGGAAAGGAAAAAAAAAACAGAAGTCAGCTTCTAGGTATTGGTAAGAATAAAGGTAAATGACTTACAAAATTTTACAACTCTACAAGGAAGGTACTGTTATAAATCATCCTCAACAAGTCAAGTCAAAGAGAATAGATAACCATAAAAAAAAAAAACCATAAATACCGAATTTTTTTGTGCAACATTAAATTAGAAAAGAGATCACAAGATAGCTATTTAGTTTTCTGGGATGTCGATTTCACCAGCGTTAATAGCTTCGATAACGTCATGTGGGTTCTTGTAGTTGATTCTGGCACCAACGGATTGAGCAGTACCTAAGATTTCCTTGGTGACGGAAGCTAAGTTCTTACCGAAAGACTTTTCTCTCATGGTTCTGGCAATTTCAATGATGTCTTCTAATTGTAAGTTACCGTTGTGCTTAACGTTCTTTTCCTTCTTTCTGTCTCTTGGGGCTTCCTTCAAGGCAGTGATGACTAAGGAGGAGGCAGATGGAACAACAGAGGCAACAGCTTGTCTGTTTTGGATTCTTAATTGAACAGTAACCTTGATACCCTTGAATTCCTTGGTGGCCTTAGCAATATCTTCACCAACCTTCTTTGGGGATAAACCTAATGGACCAATCTTTGGAGCTAAAGCGGCGGAGGCACCGATTTCACCACCGACGGCTCTTAAGTAGATGAACTTAACTTCACTTGGATCGAATTTTGGAGGCATCTTGAGTTTAGTATGTGCTGTTGACAAATATCAAAATAAGACACATACAGTTGTTGTATAGGTGTACGCGATAGGTTGAACTTTTCAAATATTTTATTCGAAATTGTTTGTTTCGATTTTCCCACTCAACCTCACTGTAACTTGATTCGCGCATCTTAACTATGGCCCTTATTATGAAAATTTCTTGTGCCGATGACATGCAGATTTCGGCTGGTTAGTTTTTTGAAGGTGGTATTACATAAGCGAAAATCGAAAAAGAGTCACTTTATTTCCTGTAAAATGAAGTGATGTTCGGATGTATTTACAATAAAATTGAGGTTTTCAGCAAAAGCATTTCATAGGGCTCAGCAGGTCTCACGTGAAGGTGATATATAGGGCAACAATTTTAAACATCAGAGAGATAGATCTTTCGATTAAAGTCAAAATAGATCACGAAAAATCTTATCAATTATACGTTACATTACTTTCCCCTGATATTTCACTTTTTTTTTTGTTTATTTAAAGTATACATGCGTTTATTTATGTGGTACACCTTTGGAATCAACCCAATCTTGAGTAGACATATGTGATAATCTAGATAAAGCTCTAGCGAAAGCGAATCTTTCTTCATCTAATTGAAACATTTTTGAAGATTTAACAGCTTGTTTATCGAAACCATGAGTTTTAACCAATTCATCATCTTCCATTTCTTTAAGACTAGCAGCTTCTTCTGAAGAGTTCTTAACTGATTTTAACTCATATTCGTTAATTAAATCTTCTGGTTCAACAAAAAGATCGGAAAATGGTGCAACCGCAGTAACACATAATCTACCATAATTGTCATAGATGGCATCAAGGAAAGTAATAAATCTTCTAATCTTATCTCTATTCTGAATAGACAAATATGGGATATCGGTAACTATGACAGAATTGTAGGCAGAAGCAATGGACAAGTAGTCAGCTGCAGATAAAGGAGATCCACAAAGTTGATCGAATGTGAATTGAGCAACGTAAGGTGGGGTTGATTTAGGAATGTTTAATTCACGTCCCCATATTTTCAATTTGAGATCATATTCCATTTCATGACCTTGAGAGAAATAATGGTACCAACTTTCGATATGTTTATTGGCTAATTCGGCAGATTGTGAAGATTTGAAAAGCATACCCTTTGGTGGAGAATAATACACTGAAGATATTGGTTTAGGAACTTTCCTATAATCAGTTGGAGAATCAAGGAAGACCACAGATGATCTCTGTTCCAATAACTGGATACAAGGAATAAAAGATTGTCTTTGGATACCATTCATGTATAATTCATTAGGAGCTCTATTGGATGTAGCAAACAGAACCAAACCATGATTAGGATCTAACGCTGTAGTTAATAATCTTCTTAATAACATAGCGTCAGCAACATCTGTGACTTGAAATTCATCAAAACATAGTACAGTAGATTCTGAAGCAATCTCTTGAGCTAAGACAGGAACTGTATTGAAATCTTGTCCATGTTGTAAGATAAGCTGATGGGATCTCTTATGTAAATTCTGCATGAATTGATGGAAATGTAAACGTTTCTTAGTAAGATGAGATGGAATTGTAGAATAAAATAAATCCATAAGCATAGTTTTACCACATCCAACATCACCATAAAGATAAATTCCTTGTGGAATATCTTTATAATCCTCTTCAGGGAAAACTGTTTGTTCTGAAGAGCTCTTAGAGCCAAACAATCCAAAAAGATTGAACCTTGAGGAAGAAGTCTTGATCTTGGAAGGATCTGGCGGTGTGTATGATTTTAATTTTTCATGTAAGGAACTTAAATTTGAAATTATTCCTCTTTGATATGGATCTGAACGAATTTTTCCTATTGAGACTAATCTTTCATATTCCAATAATGGAGATCCTGCAACTTGAAGAAGTGTTCTTGACGTTTGAAAAAATCGTCTGAATATAACCATTATTGTTTAATGTTGAAGAGGTGAGGTTTTTTTTTCTTTCTTCGAGTTAATTGAAGGTTATAAAATAATTTGTTAGAAAACAAATATGGGGGAAATATTGGAGAAAAAAAAAAGCACACACACAGACGGAGCGAACAATAGGCGGGTTGAAAAATTAATTTATGTGATAGAATAAACAAAGATTTCTCTAAATACACACTGGAACTGGTAAGACCAAAAAAAAACGTGTAGGTAAAGTTTCCACCTTGTATATATATATATATATATGTATGGTTATTTCTTTTAGGTAAAAAAAAAAAAAGACGTTTATAAATAATATATTAAAAAAAAAACTTAGGCTATTAAGGCGCTTAACAAAGAAAAAAATATCCCGGGCTCCGTCGGCTTAAAAGTATAGCGGGAATAATTTGACAAACTGTTGAAGGAAGAAGAAAAAAAAAAAACACACAGAACAAACGAATGACGTTTAAGTCACGATACTTGCCCCTCGCCTCCCTTCCATATACTGTGTGTGAGAGAGAAAGATATAACCCTACAATCCAAACCTCCTCGGCAATGGCCAATAAGATTCCTGATACCACTGACATAACACAATGGCTCTTCACAAAGGCAACAAAGATACCCATAGATAAAGTGATTAAATCACCACATTTCAATCTTTTTCATGGAACTAATGCGCTTGAAATTGGTAATTCTAAATTAGACACTGGATTAATAGCATTATCTCCTGAAGAATTGGACTTTGATTGCTCTAAAGTTAGATCTTTGAGTGAAGTTTTATGGATAAGTGATTCTATTCTTAGATCTGTGTTCACTTGGTTAGATAATTCTGCTTTAAGTGTAAGTGTTTTCAGTAATAGATATGTGGAGGAATTGTTATTGAATTATATCAATCATGGAGATAAACAGTTGAAAGACTGTGTTTTCTACCATGGAACCAATGTATCTAAAGACATGTTACTAGTTGATCAAGTTTTAAGAAGTGTCGTTTTGGGAGCTTTAAGTTTTGTTAATTTGGGAGTGACTTTGGCTCAAGGTGGGACAGTTTATGAAGAAGAAGATATCAATTCATCAACTATGAGCTTGGATCTTTTATCAACTATTGATAGTTCCGTCATTGCGAATGAGATTGAAACATCTATTGAATATCTTAAAAAAAATTATTCATATCATGAAAATTCCGATATTTTGATCAAAATCTTGACTATTTTATTAAATTTCCTAGATATTCCCTATTTCTGTGGTGTAAATATCGAAGAAGGTGATAAACCATTACCTTTTGATATTGAAATTTTACACAGTTTATTACGAGTTTGTTTGTCCTTAAGGGAGAAAGTGGAATATTTAAATAAATTACCTGAAATTCCAGGTTGTTATAGTATGGGAATTCAGAAACGTTTGGACAATAGAGCACCAACAAGAAATTTAACTTCATACAAAAAAAAGGAAGATTATTCCTCTTTGATATTATTCGTTGAAGATTTGATTGGAATGTTTGATATTCAACATCGTACTTGTCCACAAGATGTCATCAATTATGGTAAAAATTTCAGTAATTATCATCATCATGTCTTGTCACGTGCGATATTTTCTATATTTCTTGTTCGTGATGATGGATCGATTTTAGGAAATGAAAATATAAAGACTTTTATCGTTAGAGAAATGATGGGGTTCAATTGTTATGGTTGTAGTTTGTTTGATTCTAAGAATTCAATTGTTAGAAATAAAGTTGATGATTTTATTAATCGTTTGGCATTACAATATTTGGAATATTTCCAATGTTTTAATCAAAATCCTTGTCGTCAAAGACAACATTTGATGAAAATTGTCCTTGGTTTTGATTCTTTACAAGTTGCCTCTGAATCTTTAGAATTGGAATTATCAGAAACTTTTTCATTAAAGGATGATTTAAAAGAAAATGGTCAATTCATACCTGCTTTACCTTTAACTTCATGGGTTTATCTGAAAAAATTATCCATCATGGTTGATATAATCTTTAGAGGTTTTGAATTGGAATTATATAATATTTGGGAATATTTGGAAATGTATTGGACAGTTTTAAATATTTTATCTCATCAAATTATAATTTTAGAAAGAATTCAGAAACACGTGATCACCAAAATCCAAAATTTTAAATCATATCAACAACATCATTTAAATTTAAAATCATGTTTACAACAAGTGACACAAGAATTAACTTATACAAAGACTTTAAATTCTTTAACTTTGTTGCAATTGTTAAATTTACAACAATTAACCAATGCAGAAATCATCAAGACTCCATCATTCCCATTTTCAACTGAAGAAAGATTATTTGAAATCCGTCAAAAACCATTTAAATCAATTGGTGTTCCTCAACAATCTAAATTTAAGGATTATCAAAACTTTGTTAAATCTCCAGTATTAACTTCTGATGAATTTAAAACTCAAGTGGATCAATTAAAAAAATCCATTAATGATAATATTAATTTTTTGTTAAAATCTCCTTGTTATAATAATGGGATTAATATCAAACAATGGCAAAATTGGTTGAATTTATACAAAAGATCTATGGTAGGAATATCTTTGAATCTTTATAATAAGAAAGAGATCACTATCCGAATTGAAGTAGTTAGAGATGGTTTCCATAGATATTTCCCAGTTATTAAATGTTTCAAGAAAATTTAAATAAAAAGAATTAATAATAATAATAATAATTATATATCATCTAAATCAATATCAATAGCATCTGGATTAATAACTTTCTCCTCAGATGTATTAACTTTAGGTCCTTCAGAACTTTTAATAAACCCAATATCCATTTTTTGATAATTAATAATTTTATAATTTTCTTCTTCAAATTTTCTTTTAAATTTTAACATTTGTTTAAAACTATTTTTATCACCAAATTGAATCTCGAATTCCGACCATGATTGAAAAAGATCAGAAACATCTGCACGTGATGATGAAGTAATAAGATTATTAATACCATATTGATATAATTCACGAACTCTATGAAATTCTTTTGTTTGAATTTCTAATTGAATAAATGATTTCAATTGATCCAAACATTTAGATAATGGGATCATAGTTATTATTTCGTGATAAGTTTCACGAATTTGAGAAAGTTGAGTTGTTTGTTGAAATTTGGAAAGAAGATTTAAATAAATCAATAATTTATCTTCATTTGGAACTTTATTCAAAGATTTTTGAAGAATAGATATGGATTTTGTAATTGATCCATTAATAGATTCATATTCAGAATACATTAAAACAAAATTTTTCATAAATTCAGTTGGGGATTCATCAATAACTCGATCAAATAAATCTCTAACTCTTTCAAGAGATGGATCACGTGAGAGAAATTTCATAATATAAATATTCCAAATTTCAAAAACAACAGGATATTTAAAAATTTTAATACCTCTTTCAAAAATTTGGAAACTTTTTTCAAATTGTGAATGATCTTCTAAAAATGAAGCATAATTGAGAAGAATTAAAGGTGTAATTATACGAAGTTGAAACAATTTTTCATATAATTCACAAACTTGAGAAATTGAATCTTCATCAACTAAAGATTCTTTTAAATCCAAATAAAATGACCATAATTTCACACTTTTGAACAAACGTCTTTGAACACTTACTTTACCATCATCAATCTTCACATTCTGATCTTGTGGAATTCTTGTAGCAACTTCCATAACTCTAATAGCTGTATCCAAATCATCTCTTCTGATTTCCATTTGAGCCCAACCTATCCAAACTTCAACCAATTCTTCAACAGTTTTATAAGGAACTTTAACAGCACGATCCAAAATTTCTCTAGCGGTTTGTAAATCTTTATGATCTTCATAAATTCTTGAATAATTTAACCATATTTGAGAAAGACCCGAAGTTGCTTGTTCTGGTTTGATTGTTGTTATTGCTTGAACATAAGTTTGAAGGATCAATTCAATGTTTGATTTCGAGATCAAATTGATACGATCAAGCCATAATTGAACATCGTTTGGTGATTGATTCAGTTTGATGTCGGAGATTAGGAACGGTTGATTGTCTAATAAAGTTTCAAGAATTTGGATTGCAATATCTAATTGTATTGATTCTGTAGAAGAAGTTATAAGTTTTTTAATTTGGGATTCTAAGCTATTGGTATAACTTTCAAAGATGATTGTGAAATGTTGAAGAGTTTTCACTTGTTTAAGGGCTTCTTCATGGATTCTTTGACATTTATGGAAATCTGAATCTTGGAAATGAGTGGCCAAAGTAACATATAATTCAGCTGATTGTGTAGGAAATTTAATTATACCTTGTCTAATGAATATTTCTAAACGATTTAAATTTTTGGCATTTTTTTGTTCTGTTAATAATTCCATACATTCAACAAAATAATCCCAAGGAGTTTTATCCATTTGAGATATAAATGTATCATCATTTAAAATTATCTTGAAAATTGATAAAGCTTTTTCCAAATCTTTAATTTCAAGAAATTTTTGTAAGACAAATTCAATTTCCAAAGGTTTATAAATTAAATATCTTGAATAAATAGAACTTGCAATTTTCCCCTTAACAAAATCGGCAAATTCTAAAAATTTAATCCAAATAAAATCATGATTCTCCAAAGGGAGAACTTTCAACATTCTATTAAGAATAATTCTTCTTTGTTTCAAATCACCCAATTTTTCAATAAATTTCAAATAAGATTCCCAAATTGGTAAACTTTCTCTTAAAAAACTTAAACCCATTTCAAATTCATCTTTAACTTTTTCAAAATCAATTAAATATTCACCAATTGGCAACAATCCACGTAATAATTCCACTCGTTCTTCAAGGTATTCTAACCAAAGTTTCTCAGAATGTGGTATCATATGTAATGCTCGACGAAGAATATAACATTTGTTTAAAGGAAAGGTATTATTGGTGACATCTTTTGAAGAAGCATACTCTAACCATAACGATTCATTTGTTGGGTCTGTTTGTAATTGATATTCATAAGGAAGATCAATAGGTTGAAGTAGATCACTTGATAGTTTGTGTCTTGATGTCATCTTATATAAATGATTGTTCCATTTTATATTTATAAAGTGTTTTGGGGTATTTAAGAATTTTTTTTGTTTTTAGTTTCGGAACCAAAAAAAAAAATAAAATACCCAAAAAACAAAAAAAATCAAAAATCAAAAAAAAACTATCTGTCATTTTTTAAAGGGTTTACAACACAATATATATATATATTAATTACCAAACGTCGCTAAAGATATTCTATAGTATACACATAGCAATTGAACACACAAGAGGTAGCAATTTTTAGAAAATAACATCTTCTTCTTGTTCTTGTAATAAATCACGTTGTTCCTCTTGTTCCTCTTGTTCCTCTTGTTCCTTTTGTTCCTCTTGTTCCTCTTGTTCCTCTTGTTCCTCACTTGTTTCCTTCTCTTCCTCATCAATCTTAGTCTGCTTAAATTTCTTGTTCAATTCAGCATCAGCCAACATCTGAGCTTTCAATTCAGCATCTTGAATAGCCAATTCTTGTTGTTTCTTCTCTTGAACCTTCTTCAATCTGTAGAATTCTTCTCTATCCAATTCGTCCAATTCAGAATTGATATAATCAATAGTATTCTTGACTCTTGGAATGATCACATGCTCAATGGCATTGACTCTTCTATTAGTAACTTTGATAACTTCGTCTAAAATTCCAAAGGAAACTTGTAATGAGGCCAATTCTACTAAGGTCTCTACAGCCGAAGTATAAACGGACTTGGCCTTGATAACTTGTTGACCACCACGACCTAACCCAGTCAATTTGAAATCATTGATAGAATCATCGATATGTTTCATGAAAGTTGGTAAAATAACACCACTAACATTCTCAGCTGATGCCTTAACTTTAAATCTAGCATTATTGACACTTTCTTGAACTTGATACCCAATGTTTTCCCCAGTAGCATATGAAACTTCAGCTAAGGAGAAAGAAGCAGTTTGCATAACAGACCCCATTTTAATCTTTGCATCTTCGATTCTTTTTAAGATATCACGGAAACGTTTGGTTAAGGCTTCGGATTTCTTCTTTAATAAAGAATGACCTTGTTCGGCACCTTTAAGCTTGTTTTTCATCACACCTAAGGTCATACGTGTTGGAAACACAGATTCTCTATTCTTAGACATATTGATAATAATTATTTAAAAAAGGTTATGATGTTTTTTTTTTTAAAAAAAATTTTTGGTTTCTTTAAAAGTAATAATACTGCCAGATTAACCTATCATTATATAGATTCCAACTTTTTTTGATTGGGAAAAGCAGCAGAAGAAGTGTTCAAATTGCGCACAATCGCTCCGCTCTTGTTGTGTTTGGGTTTTTCACCTTATCATAACACGTGATTTGGTAATCACGTGTACTGCCAAGTCATACTCTGTTGAGTAGTTTCTGGATGATTTTAGTTAACCAATTAAATATATTGTGTTTAGGGCAAAAAAGCAAATCAATATATTTTTTTTTACTTTTTTTATTTATCTTATTTATTTCTTATATTCAAATTATTAAGAAGTCAATAAGATAACGTGAATTTTCTATATATAACACTCTCCAACTAAAAAAAAAACCCGGCCCTTATGGCAGTCTAATAATCTGGTGGATTTTTGTTTCTGCAAACGGATCTATTACCTTTTTTTTTTGTTCATAGTTTATTGGTTTATAGAATCATTTTATTTTTTTATTTTTTTGATTTTTATGAATTTTATGAGCTTCTTTTTTTTCAAAACATATTACTTAAATTATTCCCATTTATTCTAGATTTGAAGATTTATAACAAATTCTTACCCGGCACGATCTGGTAGTTTCCAAAAACGGTTTATCAAGACCATTGTCAAAAATTGATTATTGGGTTTAAATATTAAATAATTTTCTTTATTTATATTAAATTATAAAAGATGATGGATTCATCAAAATAAAATGGAACATTTTCTTGTAATATAATATTATTGTAGAATATATGACTCACGTGATTAAGACCTTTCGACCGATTTAAAATATTTAAATCCGATTATGTATATCCGAAATTTGCCACAAAAACTCCAGAAAACTAGTTTATGAGCTCTGCTTTAATTAAGGGCTTGAAGATATATATATATATATAGAGAAACACACTAAAGAAACTGGATATTCCTAATGAATCTTTCAAGAATAAATCTCAATAAAGGTAGTAATATATAGTATAGAATATCTAGGGTCTTTTTCAGTAATCATCCAATGTACATAAAAAAAAAACCACTACCGCTTAATAAAATGGTTGTATATTTCATATATTTCACAATCGTACGAAAAACAAATAAAAATCAATGAAGTGTATTTGATCCGATAAAAGCCGAGCGTCGCCCCGCCCATTATAAAATTTATAGATTATGTAATAAAAAAAAACTAAAATTGGTTTACCATATCTGCTCGTTAACGTCATTATAGCAAATCATAGTATATGAAATGAGTTTATACCTTACTAAGTTAAACGAAACTTCTGGGGTGTGTGTGTGTGTGTGACCTGAGAATTGATTATAAATTTTATTATAAATAGTTGGATAAATCCTGATTATTATTCCAGATCTAATGAATTATATTTATCTATCTATAAGAAAATCAATTCTTTTTACAGACCATATAAGCTGAATAAATATTTCAATTGGAATATTCATACAATAAAATACAACTTACAACAATTTCAATAAAAAAAAAAACTATAAAATGTCCAGAGTCAACTCCAAAATCTTTTACAAAGGTAATCATCATGATTTCTTAGTTCTTGCCGAAACAGCAGACCATTACAACAGATATATAACCCAACAATCGAACCCAAAAGAGGCCAACACTATTCCTATTTCCGATGTCATTGCTGGTCAAATGAAGATTTTCACCACTGAAAATGGTCGTGGTTCTGAAGGTGTTCTTCATGAAGCTTCGAAATTCAATTTAGAAAATGAATTTGGTAAGGGGAAGCATGTTGATGAAATCATTGAGACTATTTTGAAAGAAGGAGAAATCAAATCAGGATCAATGAGAGCTGATAGAAAGGGATGGACTTCTACAAATGATTCTAATAATGGTGGTTACCAGGTTTAAGATTATATATATTGGACCTACCATGCATTATTTAAAAAAATATATAGCTAATTTCATGCTTTTTTTTTCTTCTTCTTCTTCTTTAATTCTTTTTAAGCATTGATATTTTCATCGATATAATCCTGCATACTCAAGTTTCTAACCATTTCCATCAATCTTTCTTCGTCAATATGTTCATTCATAAATCTTTGATCGATAAAATCTTTTAATAATTCTGTATTTGAAGAAATTGGAGGTAAAACATCGAATTCGAAAATTTCATTATCTTCCCAAATTGAAGATGGAATCTTAGACATCAATTTTCCTTCACCTGATAAGATAACAAAACGTAACAAATTAACTGGAATAACCGGGTCTTCCAATTGATCGAACTTTAAATCCTTACCATTGTTTTTAAGAATAATCGAATGCAAAGTATCATGTAGAAATTGACGATCAGAAGGTTGGTTCCAAATCAAAGAAGCTCTAATAAGATATGCTTCACATTCTAATTCAATTTCTGGTCCAACTTGGAAAGCTGCATAGTCAACAACAGGAACATCATCACCAATATTGAAGGCTTCTAATAATTTATAACCTACAAATGGATGTCTTAAAAAGGCCCTTTTCAATTCAATTTTGGCCTTTTCAATTTCACCCCTTTTCAAATAAGCCAATGAACAAGAATATGCTAAGCCTGGAGTATACCATTTCTTATAACTTTGAACTAATGAAGATTTGACAAAATCACAAAGATATTGATATTGTCCAGCAATTATGGAATAGAAATCGAAAAAATATCTGACCCCAAATGGATCATTAGCAGGGTCTAAACTTAACAATAATTTACAATAAGTAAATGCAGTGAAATAAGTTCCCTTCTTAGTCAAAACATCGATGTATCTAAACAAAGTTAGGTAGAATTGACGGTTTAGATAATAAGTATATGGTAATCTTGTTAGACCGTTGAAAATTTCCATGTTTGTCTTGAAAGCTCTATCAAAACAGAATAAAGCACGTTCGATTAACCCGTTTGAATTGGACTTATCACCTTGACGGATGAAGATAAGTGCCACTTGTAAGATGGTTTCTGGATGATAAGGTGATCTTTGAAGTAATTGGATCAAATTTTCATGGTTTGGTGACGTTATCACTGAATGATAGAATTGTGAGTTTGATATTTTTGACTCAAGGCTTGATCTTTTGAATTTGAAAAATCTGATACCGTTACTCAATGATTTTTGAACATCTTCTTTGATAACATCCATCCAATCCTCAGTTTCTTGAGCCCTATCTTTGATAAGTTCATTTGGTGTTAATTCATCCATTGTCATCTCAGATTTCTGTGTAGGAATCCAATCATCTCTAATCTTTGTAAGAATCAATTTTCTGGAAGTTCCTGGGATCGAACGTCTATCTCTACCACCCCATCCTCTTATGATTTTAGAAAGTTTCTTTATTTGTTGTAATTGTTCTGGAGGGATAGACGTTGATGTAGTGGAATTAGCATCTTCAAGAGCTTCTGAAGATAATTTACCAAAAAGTTTTTGGAATTCGGAATCTGGGTCTAGGTCACGTGGATTGATACGTAGAAGTTCTTGAGTTTGTAATTGTTTGCGGATTGTGAAATGATGATATGAAGGATCAATTGGATGTTGTTCATCTTTATGATCATCTTCATCATCTTCAATTGTAAGATCAATTGTTGTTTCTCCTGAAACATCTTCACCTTTCAATTCTTTCAACAGTCTTTCAAACTCTTCGTCCTCAGAGATACTTCCCTTAGGTTGGTCATCATCCTCATCATCTGTATCTTCTTCTACTTTCTTGACAAGTTTTCCCTTCTTATTCTTTGACTTCTTGTTCTTCTTCTTCTGGGATTTAGTTGGTAGTGTAAATTTCTGCACTGGTTCTAGGTGAGCATGGTCTTCTTTTTCTTCTTCTTCTTCGTCTTCTTTTTCAGAATCTTCATCATCTCCCATTAATGCGAATAAGTTTTTAGTATTATTGGTTGGTGCATGGTAGGTTGGCTCTGGTTCAATTGGTTGTTGTAAAGAAGTTTCAAGCTGAGCCTTTTCTCTTTCTCTTTCAAGTCTTCTTAACGCACGAGAACTCATTTTTTTCTTTCTTTTCTTGTTCGTTACTGAGGTTATAAACTGGGCAAATTTTCAATTAAATAAACAAAAAGATTTTGAATTCTTTGTCAAAATTCAAAATTATTTGTTAGCCGCTGGCCAACCTATTTTAAAGCGCGCGCGCTTTTTGTGTTTTTTTTGGTATGCCCACTACTAATAAATTTTTGTGTGTGATTTTATTTTATTTTTTTATTTAATTTTTTTTTCTTTTTGTAAAGCTCATCTCGAAATAAATTCTTTATCTTATTAGTATTATTGAATATAAAACAAAAAAAAAAAAAAAAAAATTAAATATAGTCTAAATCAAAAAAAAAAAAAAAAAA